>NW_025573582.1:0-45998 GCF_020424385.1 Procambarus clarkii
GGGGTGTGTGAGGCAGGGTGGTGAGGGTGGGTGTGTGAGGCAGGGTGGTGAGGGTGGGTGTGTGAGGCAGGTGTGGTGAGGGTGGGTGTGTGAGGCAGGGTGGTGAGGGTGGGTGTGTGAGGCAGCATGGTGAGGGTGGGTGTGTGAGGCAGGGTGGTGAGGGTGGGTGTGTGAGGCAGCATGGTGAGGGTGGGTGTGTGGGAGGCAGCATGGTGAGGGTGGGTGTGTGAGGCAGGGTGGTGAGGGTGGGTGTGTGAGGCAGCATGGTGAGGGTGGGTGTGTGAGGCAGCATGGTGAGGTGGGGGTGGGTGTGAGGCAGGGTGGTGAGGGTGGGTGTGTGAGGCAGCATGGTGAGGGTGGGTGTGTGAGGCAGGCATGGTGAGTGGTGAGGGTGGTGTGTGAGGCAGCATGGTGAGGGTGGGTGTGTGAGGCAGGGTGGTGAGGGTGGGTGTGTGAGGCAGCATGGTGAGGGTGGGTGTGTGAGGGCAGGGGGTGGTGAGGGTGGGTGTGTGAGGCAGGGTGGTGAGGGTGGGTGTGTGAGGCAGCATGGTGAGGGTGGGTGTGTGAGGCAGCATGGTGAGGGTGGGTGTGTGAGGCAGGGTGGTGAGGGTGGGTGTGTGAGGCAGGTGGTGAGGGTGGGGGTGTGTGAGGCAGCATGGTGAGGGTGGGTGTGTGAGGCAGCATGGTGAGGGTGGGTGTGTGAGGCAGGGTGGTGAGGGTGGGTGTGTGAGGCAGGGTGGTGAGGGTGGGTGTGTGAGGCAGCATGGTGAGGGTGGGTGTGTGAGGCAGCATGGTGAGGGTGGGTGTGTGAGGCAGGTGTGGTGAGGGTGGGGTGTGTGAGGCAGCATGGTGAGGGTGGGTGTGTGAGGCAGGGTGGTGAGGGTGGGTGTGTGAGGCAGCATGGTGAGGGTGGGTGTGTGAGGCAGGGTGTGTGAGGCAGGGTGAGGGTGGGTGTGTGAGGCAGGGTGGTGAGGGTGGGTGTGTGAGGCAGCATGGTGAGGGTGGGTGTGTGAGGCAGGGTGGTGAGGGTGGGTGTGTGAGGCAGGGTGGTGAGGGTGGGTGTGTGAGGCAGGGTGGTGAGGGTGGGTGTGTGAGGCAGGGTGGTGAGGGTGGGTGTGTGAGGCAGGGTGGTGAGGGTGGGTGTGTGAGGCAGGGTGGTGAGGGTGGGTGTGTGAGGGCAGGGTGGGTGTGTGAGGGTGGGTGTGTGAGGCAGGCAGGTGGTGAGGGTGGGTGTGTGAGGCAGCATGGTGAGGGTGGGTGTGTGAGGCAGAGTGGTGAGGGTGGGTGTGTGAGGCAGGGTGGTGAGGGTGGGTGTGTGAGGCAGCATGGTGAGGGTGGGTGTGTGAGGCAGGGTGGTGAGGGTGGGTGTGTGAGGCAGGGTGGTGAGGGTGGGTGTGTGAGGCAGCATGGTGAGGGTGGGTGTGTGAGGCAGGGTGGTGTGGGTGGGTGTGTGAGGCAGCATGGTGAGTCTGGGTGTGTGAGGCAGCATGGTGAGGGTGGGTGTGTGAGGCAGGGTGGGTGTGTGAGGCAGGGTGAGGGTGGTGAGGGTGGGTGTGTGAGGCAGCATGGTGAGGGTGGGTGTGTGAGGCAGGGTGGTGAGGGTGGGTGTGTGAGGCAGGGTGGTGAGGGTGGGTGTGTGAGGCAGCATGGTGAGGGTGGGTGTGTGAGGCAGGGTGGTGAGGGTGGGTGTGTGAGGCAGGGTGGTGAGGGTGTGGTGTGTGAGGCAGGGTGGTGAGGGTGGGTGTGTGAGGCAGGTGGTGAGGGTGGGTGTGTGAGGCAGCATGGTGAGGGTGGGTGTGTGAGGCAGGGTGGTGAGGGGTGGGTGTGTGAGGCAGGGTGGTGAGGGTGGGTGTGTGAGGCAGCATGGTGAGGGTGTGTGAGGCAGCATGGTGAGGGGTGGGTGTGTGAGGCAGCATGGTGAGGGTGGGTGTGTGAGGCAGGGTGGTGAGTGGTGGGTGTGTGAGGCAGGGTGGTGAGGGTGGGTGTGTGAGGCAGGGTGGTGAGGGTGGGTGTGTGAGGCAGCATGGTGAGGGTGGGTGTGTGAGGCAGCATGGTGAGGGTGGGTGTGTGAGGCAGGGTGGTGAGGGTGGGTGTGTGAGGCAGGGTGGTGAGGGTGGGTGTGTGAGGCAGGGTGGTGAGGGTGGGTGTGTGAGGGTGGGTGAGGCAGGGTGGTGAGGGTGGGTGTGAGGCAGGTGTGGTGAGGGTGGGTGTGTGAGGCAGGGTGGTGAGGGTGGGTGTGTGAGGCAGGGTGGTGAGGGGGTGAGGCAGGGTGTGTGAGGGGGTGGTGAGAGGGTGGGTGTGTGAGGCAGGGTGGTGAGGGTGGGTGTGTGAGGCAGGGTGGTGTGGGTGGGAGGCAGGCAGGGTGGTGAGGGTGGGTGTGTGAGGCAGCATGGTGAGGGTGGGTGTGTGAGGCAGGGTGGTGAGGGTGGGTGTGTGAGGCAGCATGGTGAGGGTGGGTGTGTGAGGCAGGGTGGTGAGGGTGGGTGTGTGAGGCAGGTGGGTGGTGAGGGTGGGGTGGGTGTGTGAGGCAGCATGGTGAGGGTGGGTGTGTGAGGCAGGGTGGTGAGGGTGGGTGTGTGAGGCAGGGTGGTGAGGGTGGGTGTGTGAGGCAGGGTGGTGAGTGTGGGTGTGTGAGGAAGCATGGTGAGGGTGAGTGTGGGTGTGTGAGGAAGGGTGGTGAGGGTGGGTGTGAGGCAGCATGGTGAGGGTGGGTGTGTGAGGCAAGGTGGTGAGGGTGGATGTGTGAGGCAGTGTGGTGAGGGTGGGTGTGTGAGGAAGGGTGGTGAGGGTGGGTGTGTGAGGCAGGGTGGTGAGGGTGGGTGTGTGAGGCAGGTGGTGAGGGTGGGTGTGTGAGGCAGGGTGGTGAGGGTGGGTGTGTGAGGCAGGGTGGTGAGGGTGGGGCTCATGTGTGAGGTGAGGGTGCCGGGTGTGTGAGGTGAGGGTGCCGGGTGTGTGAGGCAGGGTGGTGAGGGTGGGTGTGTGAGGAAGCATGGTGAGCGTGGGTGTGTGAGGCAGGGTGGTGAGGGTGGGTGTGTGAGGCAGGGTGGTGAGGGTGGGTGTGTGAGGCAGGGTGGTGAGGGTGGGTGTGTGAGGCAGGGTGGGTGGTGAGGGTGAGGGTGGGTGTGTGAGGCAGGGTGGTGAGGGTGGGTGTGTGAGGCAGGGTGGTGAGGGTGGGTGTGTGAGGCAGCATGGTGAGGGTGGGTGTGTGAGGCAGGGTGGTGAGGGTGGGTGTGTGAGGCAGCATGGTGAGGGTGGTTGTGTGAGGCAGGGTAGTGAGGGAGGGTGTGTGAGGCAGGGTGGTGAGGGTGGGAGTGTGAGGCAGCATGGTGAGGGTGGGTGTGTGAGGCAGCATGGTGAGGGTGGTTGTGTGAGGCAGGGTGGTGAGGGTGGGTGTGTGAGGCAGCATGGTGAGGGAGGGTGTGTGAGGCAGGGTGGTGAGGGTGGGTGTGTGAGGCAGCATGGTGAGGGTGGGTGTGTGAGGCAGGGTGGTGAGGGTGGGTGTGTGAGGCAGCATGGTGAGGGTGGGTGTGTGAGGCAGGGTGGTGAGGGTGGGTGTGTGAGGCAGGGTGGTGAGGGTGGGTGTGTGAGGCAGGGTGTGTGAGGGTGTGGGTGTGTGAGGCAGGGTGGTGAGGGTGGGTGTGTGAGGCAGGGTGGTGAGGGTGGGTGTGTGAGGCAGGCAGCATGGTGAGGGTGGGTGTGTGAGGCAGGGTGGTGAGGGTGGGTGTGTGAGGCAGGGTGGTGAGGGTGGGTGTGTGAGGCAGCATGGTGAGGGTGGGTGTGTGAGGGCAGGGGGTGGTGAGGGTGGGTGTGTGAGGCAGGGTGGTGAGGGTGGGTGTGTGAGGCAGGGTGGTGAGGGTGGGTGTGTGAGGCAGGGTGGTGAGGGTGGGTGTGTGAGGCAGGGTGGTGAGGGTGGGTGGTGAGGCAGGGTGGTGAGGGGTGTGTGAGGCAGGTGGTGAGGGTGGGTGGTGAGGAGGGTGGGTGTGTGAGGCAGGGTGGTGAGGGTGGGTGTGTGAGGCAGGGTGGTGAGTGTGGGTGTGTGAGGAAGCATGGTGAGCGTGGGTGTGTGAGGCAGGGTGGTGAGGGTGGGTGTGTGAGGCAGGGTGGTGAGGGTGGGTGTGTGAGGCAGGGTGGTGAGGGTGGAGGGTGGGTGTGTGAGGCAGCATGGTGAGGGTGGGTGTGTGAGGCAGCATGGTGAGGGTGGGTGTGTGAGGCAGCATGGTGAGGGTGGGTGTGTGAGGCAGGGTGGTGAGGGTGGGTGTGTGAGGCAGCATGGTGAGGGTGGGTGTGTGAGGCAGTGTGAGGCAGGGTGGTGAGGGTGGGTGTGTGAGGCAGGGTGGTGAGGGTGGGTGTGTGAGGCAGCTTGGTGAGGGTGGGTGTGTGAGGCAGGGTGGTGAGGGTGGGTGTGTGAGGCAGTGTGAGGTGAGCATGGTGAGGGTGGTGTGTGAGGCAGCATGGTGAGGGTGGGTGTGTGAGGCAGGGTGGTGAGGGTGGGTGTGTGAGGCAGCATGGTGAGGGTGGGTGTGTGAGGCAGGGTGGTGAGGGTGGGTGTGTGAGGCAGGGTGGTGAGGGTGGGTGTGTGAGGCAGCATGGTGAGGGTGGGTGTGTGAGGCAGCATGGTGAGGGTGGGTGTGTGAGGCAGCATGGTGAGGGTGGTTGTGTGAGGCAGGGTGGGTGTGTGAGGCAGTGGTGTGGGTGGGTGTGTGAGGCAGGGTGGTGAGGGTGGGTGTGTGAGGCAGTGTGGTGAGGGTGGGTGTGTGAGGCAGCATGGTGAGGGTGGGTGTGTGAGGCAGCATGGTGAGGGTGGGTGTGTGAGGCAGGGTGGTGAGGGTGGGTGTGTGAGGCAGCATGGTGAGGGTGGGTGTGTGAGGCAGGGTGGTGAGGGTGGGTGTGTGAGGCAGGGTGGTGAGGGTGGGTGTGTGAGGCAGCATGGTGAGGGTGGGTGTGTGAGGCAGGGTGGTGAGGGAGGGTGTGTGAGGCAGGGTGGTGAGGGTGGGTGTGTGAGGCAGGGTGGTGAGGGAGGGTGGGTGTGTGAGGCAGGGTGGTGAGGGTGGGTGTGTGAGGCAGGCAGGGTGGTGAGGGTGGGTGTGTGAGGCAGGGTGGTGAGGGTGGGTGTGTGAGGCAGGGTGGTGAGGGTGGGTGTGTGAGGCAGGGTGGTGAGGGTGGGTGTGTGAGGCAGCATGGTGAGGGTGGGTGTGTGAGGCAGGGTGGTGAGGGTGGGTGTGTGAGGCAGGGTGGTGAGGGTGGGTGTGTGAGGCAGGGTGGTGAGGGTGGGTGTGTGAGGCAGGGTGGTGAGGGTGGGTGTGTGAGGCAGGGTGGTGAGGGTGGGTGTGTGAGGCAGGTGGTGTGGGTGGGTGTGTGAGGCTGGGTGGTGAGGGTGGGTGTGTGAGGCTGGGTGGTGAGGGTGGGTGTGTGAGGCAGGGTGGTGAGGGTGGGTGTGTGAGGCAGGGTGGTGAGGGTGGGTGTGTGAGGCAGGGTGGTGAGGGTGGGTGTGTGAGGCAGGGTGGTGAGGGTGGGTGTGTGAGGCAGTGAGGCAGGGTGGTGAGGCAGGGTGGGTGTGTGAGGCAATGTGGTGAGGGTGGGTATGTGAGGCAGCATGGTGAGGGTGGGTGTGTGAGGCAGGGTGGTGAGGGTGGGTGTGTGAGGCAGCATGGTGAGGGTGGGTGTGTGAGGCAGCATGGTGAGGGTGGGTGTGTGAGGCAGGGTGGTGAGTGGTGAGGGTGTGTGTGAGGCAGCATGGTGAGGGTGGGTGTGTGAGGCAGCGTGGTGAGGGTGGGTGTGTGAGGCAGTGTGGTGAGGGTGGGTGTGTGAGGCAGCTTGGTGAGGGTGGGTGTGTGAGGCAGGGTGGTGAGGGTGGGTGTGTGAGGCAGGGTGGTGAGGGTGGGTGTGTGAGGCAGCATGGTGAGGGTGGGTGTGTGAGGCAGGGTGGTGAGGGTGGGTGGTGGGTGTGTGAGGCAGCATGGTGAGGGTGGGTGTGTGAGGCAGGGTGGTGAGGGTGGGTGTGTGAGGCAGGGTGGTGAGGGTGGGTGTGTGAGGCAGCATGGTGAGGGTGGGTGTGTGAGGGCAGGGTGGTGAGGCAGGTGGGTGTGTGAGGCAGCATGGTGAGGGTGGGTGTGTGAGGCAGGGTGGTGAGGGTGGGTGTGTGAGGCAGCATGGTGAGGGTGGGTGTGTGAGGCAGCATGGTGAGGGTGGGTGTGTGAGGCAGTGGTGAGGGGGTGTGTGAGGCAGGGTGGTGAGGGTGGGTGGTGAGGGTGGGTGTGTGAGGCAGGGTGGTGAGGGTGGGTGTGTGAGGCAGGGTGGTGAGGGTGGGTGTGTGAGGCAGCATGGTGAGGGTGGGTGTGTGAGGTGGTGAGGGTGGGTGTGTGAGGCAGCATGGTGAGGGTGGGTGTGTGAGGCAGGGTGGTGTGTGAGGCAGGGTGGTGAGGGTGGGTGTGTGAGGCAGCAGGGTGGTGAGGGTGGGTGTGTGAGGCAGGGTGGTGAGGGTGGGTGTGTGAGGCAGGGTGGTGAGGGTGGGTGTGTGAGGCAGCATGGTGAGGGTGGGTGTGTGAGGCAGGGTGGTGAGGGTGGGTGTGTGAGGCAGGGTGGTGAGGGTGGGTGTGTGAGGCAGGGTGGTGAGGGTGGGTGTGTGAGGCAGGTGGTGAGGGTGGGTGTGTGAGGCAGGGTGGTGAGGGTGGGTGTGTGAGGCAGGGTGGTGAGGGTGGGTGTGTGAGGCAGCATGGTGAGGGTGGGTGTGTGAGGCAGGGTGGTGAGGGTGGGTGTGTGAGGCAGGGTGGTGAGGGTGGGTGTGTGAGGCAGCAGGGTGGTGAGGGTGGGTGTGTGAGGCAGGGTGGTGAGGGTGGGTGTGTGAGGCAGCATGGTGAGGGTGGGTGTGTGAGGCAGGGTGGTGAGGGTGGGTGTGTGAGGCAGCAGGTGGGTGTGTGGTGAGGGTGGGTGTGTGAGGCAGGGTGGTGAGGGTGTGTGAGGCAGGGTGGTGAGGGTGGGTGTGTGAGGCAGGGTGGTGAGGGTGGGTGTGTGGTGGGTGTGTGAGGGTGGGTGTGTGAGGCAGGGTGGTGAGGGTGGGTGTGTGAGGCAGTGGTGGTGAGGGTGGGTGTGTGAGGCAGGGTGGTGAGGGTGGGTGTGTGAGGCAGGGTGGTGAGGGTGGGTGTGTGAGGCAGGGTGGTGAGGGTGGGTGTGTGAGGCAGGGTGGTGAGGGTGGGTGTGTGAGGCAGGTGGTGAGGGTGGGTGTGTGAGGCAGGGTGGTGAGGGTGGGTGTGTGAGGCAGTGGTGAGGGTGGGTGTGGTGAGGGTGGGTGTGTGAGGCAGGGTGGTGAGGGGGTGGGTGTGTGAGGCAGGGTGGTGAGGGTGGGTGTGTGAGGCAGGTGGTGAGGGTGGGTGTGTGAGGCAGGGTGGTGAGGGTGGGTGTGTGAGGCAGCATGGTGAGGGTGGGTGTGTGAGGCAGGGTGGTGAGGGTGGGTGTGTGAGGCAGGGTGGTGAGGGTGAGGGTGTGTGAGGCAGGGTGGTGAGGGTGGGTGTGTGAGGCAGGGTGGTGAGGGTGGGTGTGTGAGGCAGGGTGGTGAGGGTGGGTGTGTGAGGCAGCATGGTGAGGGTGGGTGTGTGAGGCAGCATGGTGAGGGTGGGTGTGTGAGGCAGCATGGTGCAGCATGGTGAGGGTGGGTGTGTGAGGCAGGGTGGTGAGGGTGGGTGTGTGAGGCAGCATGGTGAGGGTGGGTGTGTGAGGCAGGGTGGTGAGGGTGGGTGTGAGGCAGGGTGGTGAGGGTGGGTGTGAGGCAGCATGGTGAGGGTGGGTGTGTGAGGCAGGGTGGTGAGGGTGGGTGTGTGAGGCAGCATGGTGAGGGTGGGTGGTGAGGCAGTGGTGAGGGTGGGTGTGTGAGGCAGGGTGGTGAGGGTGGGTGTGTGAGGCAGGGTGGTGAGGGTGGGTGTGTGAGGCAGGGTGGTGAGGGTGGGTGTGTGAGGCAGGGTGGTGAGGGTGTGTGAGGCAGGTGGTGGGGTGGGTGTGTGAGGCAGGGTGGTGAGGGTGGGTGTGTGAGGCAGGGTGGTGAGGGTGGGTGTGTGAGGGGGTGGTGAGGGTGTGTGAGGCAGCATGGTGAGGGTGGGTGTGAGGCAGGGTGGTGAGGGTGGGTGTGTGAGGCAGGGTGGTGAGGGTGGGTGTGTGAGGCAGGGTGGTGAGGGTGGGTGTGTGAGGCAGCATGGTGGTGAGTGGTGAGGGTGGGTGTGTGAGGCAGGGTGGTGAGGGTGGGTGTGTGAGGCAGGGTGGTGAGGGTGGGTGTGTGAGGCAGCATGGTGAGGGTGGGTGTGTGAGGCAGCATGGTGAGGGTGGGTGTGTGAGGCAGCATGGTGAGGGTGGGTGTGTGAGGCAGCATGGTGAGGGTGGGTGTGTGAGGCAGGGTGGTGAGGGTGGGTGTGTGAGGCAGCATGGTGAGGGTGGGTGTGTGAGGCAGGGTGGTGAGGGTGGGTGGTGAGGCAGTGTGTGAGGGTGGGTGTGTGAGGCAGGGTGGTGAGGGTGGGTGTGTGAGGCAGGGTGGTGAGGGTGGGTGTGTGAGGCAGCATGGTGAGGGTGGGTGTGTGAGGAGGGTGGGTGTGTGAGGTGGTGAGGGTGGGTGTGTGAGGCAGGGTGGTGAGGGTGGGTGTGTGAGGCAGCATGGTGAGGGTGGGTGTGTGAGGCAGGGTGGTGAGGGTGGGTGGTGAGGCAGGGTGGGTGTGTGAGGCAGGGTGGTGAGGGGTGTGTGAGGCAGGGTGGTGAGGGTGGGTGTGTGAGGCAGGTGGTGAGGGTGGGTGGTGAGGGTGGGTGTGTGAGGCAGGGTGGTGAGGGTGGGTGTGTGAGGCAGGGTGTGTGAGGCAGGGTGGTGGGTGTGTGAGGCAGCATGGTGAGGGTGGGTGTGTGAGGCAGGGTGGTGAGGGTGGGTGTGTGAGGCAGCATGGTGAGGGTGGGTGTGTGAGGCAGGGTGGTGAGGGTGGGTGTGTGAGGCAGCATGGTGAGGGTGGGTGTGTGAGGCAGGGTGGTGAGGGTGGGTGTGTGAGGCAGCAGGGTGTGTGAGGCAGGGTGGTGAGGGGTGTGTGAGGCAGGGTGGTGAGGGTGGGTGTGTGAGGCAGCATGGTGAGGGTGGGTGTGTGAGGCAGGGTGGTGAGGGTGGGTGTGTGTGTGAGGGTGGTGAGGGTGGGTGTGTGAGGCAGCATGGTGAGGGTGGGTGTGTGAGGCAGGGTGGTGAGGGTGGGTGTGTGAGGCAGGGTGGTGAGGGTGGGTGTGTGAGGCAGGGTGGTGGGTGGGGTGGGTGTGTGAGGCAGGTGGTGAGGGTGGGTGTGTGAGGCAGGGTGGTGAGGGTGGGTGTGTGAGGCAGCATGGTGAGGGTGGGTGTGTGAGGCAGGGTGGTGGTGGGTGGTGGGTGTGTGAGGCAGGGTGGTGAGGGTGGGTGTGTGAGGCAGGGTGGTGAGGGTGGGTGTGTGAGGCAGGGTGGTGAGGGTGGGTGTGTGAGGCAGGGTGGTGAGGGTGGGTGTGTGAGGCAGGGTGGTGAGGGTGGGTGTGTGAGGCAGGGTGGTGAGGGTGGGTGTGTGAGGCAGGGTGGTGAGGGTGGGTGTGTGAGGAGGCAGGGTGGGGTGGTGAGGGTGGGTGTGTGAGGCAGGGTGGTGAGGGTGGGTGTGTGAGGCAGCATGGTGAGGGTGGGTGTGTGAGGCAGGGTGGGTGTGTGAGGGTGGTGAGGGTGGGTGTGTGAGGCAGGGTGGTGAGGGTGGGTGTGTGAGGCAGGGTGGTGAGGGTGGGTGTGTGAGGCAGCATGGTGAGGGTGGGTGTGTGAGGCAGCATGGTGAGGGTGGGTGTGTGAGGCAGCATGGTGAGGGTGGGTGTGTGAGGCAGGGTGGTGAGGCAGGGTGGTGTGTGAGGCAGCATGGTGAGGGTGGGTGTGTGAGGCAGGGTGGTGAGGGTGGGTGTGTGAGGCAGCATGGTGAGGGTGGGTGTGTGAGGCAGCATGGTGAGGGTGGGTGTGTGAGGCAGGGTGGTGAGGGTGGGTGTGTGAGGCAGGGTGTGTGAGGGGTGGTGAGGGGGTGTGTGAGGCAGGTGGTGAGGGTGGGTGTGTGAGGCAGTGTGGTGAGGGTGGGTGTGTGAGGCAGCATGGTGAGGGTGGGTGTGTGAGGCAGGGTGGTGAGGGTGGGTGTGTGAGGCAGGGTGGTGAGGGTGGGTGTGTGAGGCAGCATGGTGAGGGTGGGTGTGTGAGGCAGTGTGGTGAGGGTGGGTGTGTGAGGCAGCATGGTGAGGGTGGGTGTGTGAGGCAGGGTGGTGAGGGTGGGTGTGTGAGGCAGGGTGGTGAGGGTGGGTGTGTGAGGCAGCATGGTGAGGGTGGGTGTGTGAGGCAGGGTGGTGAGGGTGGGTGTGTGAGGCAGCATGGTGAGGGTGGGTGTGTGAGGCAGGGTGGTGAGGGTGGGTGTGTGAGGCAGCATGGTGAGGGTGGGTGTGTGAGGCAGCATGGTGAGGGTGGGTGTGTGAGGCAGCATGGTGAGGGTGGGTGTGTGAGGCAGCGTGGTGAGAGTGGTTGTGTGAGGCAGGGTGGTGAGGGTGGGTGTGTGAGGCAGCATGGTGAGGGAGGGTGTGTGAGGCAGGGTGGTGAGGGTGGGTGTGTGAGGCAGCATGGTGAGGGTGGGTGTGTGAGGCAGCATGGTGAGGGTGGGTGTGTGAGGCAGGTGGTGAGGGTGGGTGTGTGAGGCAGGGTGGTGAGGGTGGGTGTGTGAGGCAGGTGGTGAGGGTGTGTGAGGCAGCATGGTGAGGGTGGTGTGTGAGGCAGCCTGGTGAGGGTGGGTGTGTGAGGCAGGGTGGTGAGGGTGGGTGTGTGAGGCAGGGTGGTGAGGGTGGGTGTGTGAGGCAGCATGGTGAGGGTGGGTGTGTGAGGCAGCATGGTGAGGGTGGGTGTGTGAGGCAGGGTGGTGAGGGTGGGTGTGTGAGGCAGGGTGGGGAGTGTGGGTGTGTGAGGCAGTGAGGGTGGGTGGTGCAGGGTGGGTGTGTGAGGCAGGGTGGTGAGGGTGGGTGTGTGAGGCAGCATGGTGAGGGGTGGTGAGGGTGGGTGTGTGAGGCAGCATGGTGAGGGTGGGTGTGTGAGTGGTGAGGGTGGGTGTGTGAGGCAGCATGGTGAGGGTGGGTGTGTGAGGCAGGGTGGTGAGGGTGGGTGTGTGAGGCAGGGTGGTGAGGGTGGGTGTGTGAGGCAGCATGGTGAGGGTGGGTGTGTGAGGCAGGGTGGTGAGGGTGGGTGTGTGAGGTGTGTGTGAGGCAGGGTGGTGAGGGTGAGGGTGGTGTGTGAGGCAGGGTGGTGATGGTGGGTGTGTGAGGCAGGGTGGTGAGGGTGGGTGTGTGAGGCAGGGTGGTGAGGGTGGGTGTGTGAGGCAGTGTGGTGAGGGTGGGTGTGTGAGGCAGGGTGGTGAGGGTGGGTGTGTGAGGCAGCATGGTGAGGGTGGGTGTGTGAGGCAGGGTGGTGAGGGTGGGTGTGTGAGGCAGGGTGGTGAGGGTGGGTGTGTGAGGCAGGGTGGTGAGGGTGGGTGTGTGAGGCAGGGTGGTGAGGGTGGGTGTGTGAGGCAGTGGGTGGTGAGGCAGGGTGGTGGGTGTGTGAGGCAGCATGGTGAGGGTGGGTGTGTGAGGCAGCATGGTGAGGGTGGGTGTGTGAGGCAGGGTGGTGAGGGTGGGGGTGTGTGAGGCAGGCATGGTGAGGGGTGGGTGTGTGAGGCAGGGTGTGTGAGGGTGGGGTGTGTGAGGCAGGGTGGTGAGGGTGGGTGTGTGAGGCAGGGTGGTGAGGGTGGTGAGGGTGGGTGTGTGAGGCAGCATGGTGAGGGTGGGTGTGTGAGGCAGCATGGTGAGGGTGGGGGTGTGTGAGTGTGAGGCAGGGTGGTGAGGGTGGGTGTGGCAGGGTGGTGAGGGTGGGTGTGTGAGGCAGGGTGGTGAGGGTGGGTGTGTGAGGGGTGAGGGTGGGTGTGTGAGGCAGGGTGGTGAGGGTGGGTGTGTGAGGCAGCATGGTGAGGGTGGGTGTGTGAGGCAGGGTGGTGAGGGTGGGTGTGTGAGGCAGGGTGGTGAGGGTGGGTGTGTGAGGCAGGGTGGTGAGGGTGGGTGTGTGAGGCAGGTGGTGTGGTGAGGGTGGGTGTGTGAGGCAGTGTGGTGAGGGTGGGTGTGTGAGGCAGCATGGTGAGGGTGGGTGTGTGAGGCAGGGTGGTGAGGGTGGGTGTGTGAGGCAGGGTGGTGGTGAGGGTGGGTGTGTGAGGCAGGGTGGGTGGTGAGGGTGGGTGTGTGAGGCAGTGGTGGTGGGTGGTGAGGGTGGGTGGTGAGGCAGGGTGTGTGAGGGTGGGGCAGGCAGTGGTGAGGGTGGGTGTGTGAGGCAGGGTGGTGAGGGTGGGTGTGTGAGGCAGGGTGGTGAGGGTGGGTGTGTGAGGCAGGGTGGTGAGGGTGGGTGTGTGAGGCAGGGTGGTGAGGGTGGGGTGTGAGGCAGTGGTGAGGGTGGGTGTGTGAGGTGGGTGGTGAGGGTGGGTGTGTGAGGCAGGGTGGTGGTGAGTGGGTGTGGGTGGTGCATGGTGTGGGTGGGTGTGTGAGGCAGGGTGGTGAGGGTGGGTGTGTGAGGCAGGGTGGTGAGGGTGGGTGTGTGAGGCAGCATGGTGAGGGTGGGTGTGTGAGGCAGGGTGGTGAGGGTGGGTGTGTGAGGCAGGGTGGTGAGGGGGGGTGGTGAGGCAGCATGGTGAGGGTGGTGTGTGAGGCAGGGTGGTGAGGGTGGGTGTGTGAGGCAGCATGGTGAGGGTGGGTGTGTGAGGCAGGGTGGTGAGGGTGGGTGTGTGAGGCAGCATGGTGAGGGTGGGTGTGTGAGGCAGGGTGGTGAGGGTGGGTGTGTGAGGCAGTGAGGGTGGGTGTGGTGAGTGGTGAGGGGTGTGTGAGGCAGGGGTGGTGAGGGTGGGTGTGTGAGGCAGCATGGTGAGGGTGGGTGTGTGAGGCAGGGTGGTGAGGGTGGGTGTGTGAGGCAGGTGTGGTGAGGGTGAGGGTGTGTGAGGCAGGGTGGTGAGGGTGAGGGTGTGTGAGGCAGGGTGTGTGAGGCAGGGTGGGTGGGTGAGGGTGGGTGTGTGAGGCAGGGTGGTGAGGGTGGGTGTGTGAGGCAGGTGGTGAGGGTGGGTGTGTGAGGCAGGGTGGTGAGGGTGGGTGGTGGGTGTGTGAGGCAGGGTGGTGAGGGTGGGTGTGTGAGGCAGGGTGGTGAGGGTGGGTGTGTGAGGCAGCCTGGTGAGGGTGGGTGTGTGAGGCAGGGTGGTGAGGGTGGGTGTGTGAGGCAGGGTGGTGAGGGTGGGTGTGTGAGGCAGGGGGTGGTGAGGGTGGGTGTGTGAGGCAGGGTGGTGAGGGTGGGTGTGTGAGGCAGGGTGGTGAGGGTGGGTGTGTGAGGCAGGCAGGTGGTGAGGGTGGGTGTGTGAGGCAGGGTGGTGAGGGTGGGTGTGTGAGGCAGGGTGTGTGAGGCAGAGGGTGGGTGTGTGAGGCAGGGTGGTGAGGGTGGGTGTGTGAGGCAGGGTGGTGAGGGTGGGTGTGTGAGGCAGCATGGTGAGGGTGGGTGTGTGTGTGGTGAGGGTGGGTGTGTGAGGGGGTGGTGAGGGTGGGTGTGTGAGGCAGGTGGTGAGGGTGGGTGTGTGAGGCAGGGTGGTGAGGGTGGGTGTGTGAGGCAGGGTGGTGAGGGTGGGTGTGTGAGGCAGCATGGTGAGGGTGGGTGGCATGGCATGGTGAGGGTGGGTGTGTGAGGCAGCATGGTGAGGGTGGGTGTGTGATGGTGAGGGTGGGTGTGTGAGGCAGGGTGGTGAGGGTGGGTGTGTGTGGAGGCAGGGTGGTGAGGGTGGGTGTGTGAGGCAGGGTGGTGAGGGTGGGTGTGTGAGGCAGCATGGTGAGGGTGGGTGTGTGAGGGGGTGGTGAGGGTGGGTGGTGAGGGTGGTGAGGGTGTGTGTGAGGCAGGGTGGTGAGGGTGGGTGTGTGAGGCAGGGTGGTGAGGGTGGGTGTGTGAGGGTGGGTGTGTGAGGCAGGGTGGTGGGTGGAGGGTGGGTGTGTGAGGCAGCATGGTGGTGAGGGTGGGTGTGTGAGGCAGGGTGGTGAGGGTGGGTGTGTGAGGCAGGGTGGTGAGGGTGGGTGTGTGAGGCAGGGTGGTGAGGGTGGGTGTGTGAGGCAGGTGGTGAGGGTGGGTGTGTGAGGCAGGGTGGTGAGGGTGGGTGTGTGAGGCAGGGTGGTGAGGGTGGGTGTGTGAGGCAGGGTGGTGAGGGTGGGTGTGTGAGGCAGGGTGGTGAGGGTGGGTGTGTGAGGCAGGGTGGTGAGGGTGGGTGTGTGAGGCAGGGTGGTGAGGGTGGGTGTGTGAGGCAGATGGTGAGGGTGGGTGTGTGAGGCAGGGTGGTGAGGGTGTGTGAGGCAGGGTGGTGAGGGTGGGTGTGTGAGGCAGGGTGGTGAGGGTGGGTGTGTGAGGCAGGTGTGGTGAGGGTGGGTGTGTGAGGCAGGGTGGTGAGGGTGGGTGTGTGAGGCAGGGTGGTGAGGGTGGGTGTGTGAGGCAGCATGGTGAGGGTGGGTGTGTGAGGCAGGGTGGTGAGGGTGGGTGTGTGAGGCAGGGTGGTGAGGGTGGGTGTGTGAGGCAGGGTGGTGAGGGTGGGTGTGTGAGGCAGCATGGTGAGGGTGGGTGTGTGAGGCAGGGTGGTGAGGGTGGGTGTGTGAGGCAGGTGGTGAGGGTGGGTGTGTGAGGCAGGTGGTGGTGAGGGCATGGTGAGGGTGGGTGTGAGGCAGCATGGTGAGGGTAGGTGTGTGAGGCAGCATGGTGAGGGTGGGTGTGTGAGGCAGGGTGGTGAGGGTGGGTGTGTGAGGCAGGGTGGTGAGGGTGGGTGTGTGAGGCAGCATGGTGAGGGTGGGTGTGTGAGGCAGCATGGTGAGGGTGGGTGTGTGAGGCAGGGTGGTGAGGGTGGGTGTGTGAGGGGTGGTGAGGGTGGTGAGGAGGGTGGGTGTGTGAGGCAGGGTGGTGAGGGTGGGTGTGTGAGGCAGTGGTGAGGGTGGGTGTGTGAGGCAGTGGTGAGGGTGGGTGTGTGAGGCAGCATGGTGAGGGTGGGTGTGTGAGGCAGTGGTGAGGGTGGGTGTGTGAGGCAGCATGGTGAGGGTGGGTGTGTGAGGCATGGTGAGGGTGGGTGTGTGAGGCAGGGTGGTGAGGGTGGGTGTGTGAGGCAGGGTGGTGAGGGTGGGTGTGTGAGGCAGGGTGGTGAGGGTGGGTGTGTGAGGCAGGGTGGTGAGGGTGGGTGTGAGGCAGCATGGTGTGGGTGTGAGGCAGGGTGTGGAGGCAGGTGGTGAGGGTGGGTGTGTGAGGAGGGTGGGTGGTGAGGGTGGGGTGTGTGAGGCAGCATGGTGAGGGTGGGTGTGTGAGGCAGGGTGGTGAGGGTGGGTGTGTGAGGCAGGGTGGTGAGGGTGTGTGAGGCAGGGTGGTGAGGGTGGGTGTGTGAGGCAGGGTGGTGAGGGTGGGTGTGTGAGGCAGGGGTGGGTGTGTGAGGCAGGGTGGTGAGGGTGGGTGTGTGAGGCAGCATGGTGAGGGTGGGTGTGTGAGGCAGGGTGGTGAGGGTGGGTGTGTGAGGCAGGGTGGTGAGGGTGGGTGTGTGAGGCAGCATGGTGAGGGTGGGTGTGTGAGGAGGGTGGTGAGGGTGGGTGTGTGAGGCAGGGTGGTGAGGGTGGGTGTGTGAGGCAGCATGGTGATGGTGAGGGTGGGTGTGTGAGGCAGCAGGGGGTGTGTGAGGAGGGTGGTGGGTGTGTGAGGCAGGGTGGTGAGGGTGGGTGTGTGAGGCAGGGTGGTGAGGGTGGGTGTGTGAGGCAGGGTGTGTGAGGGTGGGTGTGAGGCAGGGTGGTGAGGGTGGGTGTGTGAGGCAGGCATGGTGAGGGTGGTGGGTGTGTGAGGCAGCATGGTGAGGGTGGGTGTGTGTGGTGAGGCAGGGTGGTGAGGGTGGGTGTGTGAGGCAGGGTGGTGAGGGTGGGTGTGTGAGGCAGCATGGTGAGGGTGGGTGTGTGAGGCAGGGTGGTGAGGGTGGGTGTGTGAGGCAGCATGGTGAGGGTGGGTGTGTGAGGCAGGGTGGTGAGGGGGGGTGTGTGAGGCAGGGTGGTGAGGGTGGGTGTGTGAGGCAGTGGTGAGGGTGGGTGGTGAGGGTGGGTGTGTGAGGCAGCATGGTGAGGGTGGGTGTGTGAGGCAGGGTGGTGAGGGTGGGTGTGTGAGGCAGGGTGGGTGTGTGAGGCAGGGTGGTGAGGGTGGGTGTGTGAGGCAGCAGGGGGTGGTGAGGGTGGGTGTGTGAGGCAGGGTGGTGAGGGTGGGTGTGTGAGGCAGGGTGGTGAGTGGTGGGTGGGTGTGTGAGGCAGGGTGGTGAGGGTGGGTGTGTGAGGGCAGGGGCATGGTGAGGGTGGGTGTGTGAGGCAGGGTGGTGAGGGTGGGTGTGTGAGGCAGCATGGTGAGGGTGGGTGTGTGAGGCAGCATGGTGAGGGTGGGTGTGTGAGGCAGCAGGGTGGGTGGTGATGGTGAGGTGGGTGTGTGAGGCAGGGTGTGTGAGGGTGGGTGTGTGAGGCAGGGTGGTGAGTGGTGGGTGTGTGAGGCAGGGTGGTGAGGGTGGTGAGGGTGGGTGTGTGAGGCAGGGTGGTGAGGGTGGGTGTGTGAGGCAGGGTGGTGAGGGTGGGTGTGTGAGGCAGCATGGTGAGGGTGGGTGTGTGAGGCAGGGTGGTGAGGGTGGGTGTGTGAGGCAGGGTGGTGAGGGTGGGTGTGTGAGGCAGGCATGGTGAGGGTGGGTGTGTGAGGCAGGGTGGTGAGGGTGGGTGTGTGAGGCAGGGTGGTGAGGGTGGGTGTGTGAGGCAGGGTGGTGAGGGTGGGTGTGTGAGGCAGGGTGGTGAGGGGTGAGGGTGGGTGTGTGAGGAGGGTGGTGAGGGGTGTGTGAGGCAGGGTGGTGAGGGTGGGTGGTGTGTGAGGCAGGGTGGTGAGGGTGGGTGTGTGAGGCAGGGTGGTGAGGGTGGGTGTGTGAGGCAGGCAGGTGGTGAGGGTGGGTGTGTGAGGCAGGGTGGTGAGGGTGGGTGGTGAGGCAGCATGGTGAGGGTGGGTGTGTGAGGCAGGGTGGTGAGGGTGGGTGTGTGAGGCAGGGTGGTGAGGGGGGTGTGTGAGGCAGTGTGGTGAGGGTGGGTGTGTGAGGCAGGGTGGTGAGGGTGGGTGTGTGAGGCAGCATGGTGAGGGTGGGTGTGTGAGGCAGCATGGTGAGGGTGGGTGTGTGAGGCAGGGTGGTGAGGGTGGGTGTGTGAGGCAGGGTGGTGAGGGTGAGGTGTGTGAGGCAGGGTGGTGAGGGTGGGTGTGTGAGGCAGGGTGGTGAGGGTGGGTGTGTGAGGAGTGGTGAGGGGTGTGTGAGGCAGGGTGGTGAGGGTGGGTGTGTGAGGCAGGGTGGTGAGGGTGGGTGTGTGAGGCAGGGTGGTGAGGGTGGGTGTGTGAGGCAGGGTGGTGAGGGTGGGTGTGTGAGGCAGGGTGGTGAGGGTGGGTGTGTGAGGCAGGGTGGTGAGGGTGGGTGTGTGAGGCAGGGTGGTGAGGGTGGGTGTGTGAGGCAGGGTGGTGAGGGTGGGTGTGTGAGGCAGCATGGTGAGGGTGGGTGTGTGAGGCATGGTGAGGGTGGGTGTGTGAGGCAGGGTGGTGAGGGTGGGGGTGTGTGAGGGCAGGTGGTGAGGGTGGGTGTGTGAGGCAGGGTGGTGAGGGTGGGTGTGTGAGGCAGCATGGTGAGGGTGGGTGTGTGAGGCAGGGTGGTGAGGGTGGGTGTGTGTGGCAGCATGGTGAGGGTGGGGGTGTGTGAGGCAGGGTGGTGAGGGTGGGTGTGTGAGGCAGGGTGGTGAGGGTGGGTGTGTGAGGCAGCATGGTGAGGGTGGGGGTGGGTGTGTGAGGCAGGGTGGTGAGGGTGGGTGTGTGTGAGGCAGGGTGGTGAGGGTGGGTGTGTGAGGCAGGGTGGTGAGGGTGGGTGTGTGAGGCAGGGTGGTGAGGGTGGGTGTGTGAGGCAGCATGGTGAGGGTGAGGGGTGTGTGAGGCAGCATGGTGAGGGTGGGTGTGTGAGGGTGAGGGTGTGTGAGGCAGCATGGTGAGTGAGGGTGTGTGTGTGAGGCAGGGTGGTGAGGGTGGGTGTGTGAGGCAGGGTGGTGAGGGTGGGTGTGTGAGGCAGCATGGTGAGGGTGGGTGTGTGAGGCAGTGATGGTGAGGGTGAGGGGTGTGTGAGGCAGGGTGGTGAGGGTGGGTGTGTGAGGCAGGGTGGTGAGGGTGGGTGTGTGAGGGCAGGGTGGTGAGGGTGAGGGTGTGTGAGGCAGGGTGGTGAGGGTGGGGTGTGAGGCAGGGTGGTGAGGGTGGGTGTGTGAGGCAGCATGGTGAGGGTGGGTGTGTGAGGCAGGGTGGTGAGGGTGGTGTGTGTGTGGTGAGGGTGGGTGTGTGAGGCAGCATGGTGAGGGTGGGTGTGTGAGGCAGCATGGTGAGGGTGGGTGTGAGGCAGGTGGTGATGGTGAGGGTGGGTGTGTGAGGTGAGGCAGGGTGGTGGGTGGGTGGGTGGGTGTGAGGCAGTGTGGGTGGGTGGTGAGGGTGGGTGTGTGAGGCAGGGTGGTGAGGGTGGGTGTGTGAGGCAGGGTGGGTGGTGAGGGTGGGAGGGGGTGTGTGAGGCAGGGTGGTGAGGGTGGGTGTGTGAGGCAGGGTGGTGAGGGTGGGTGTGTGAGGCAGGGTGGTGAGGGTGGGTGTGTGAGGCAGGGTGGTGAGGGTGGGTGTGTGAGGCAGGGTGGTGGTGGTGGGTGAGGGTGTGTGTGAGGCAGGGTGGTGCAGGGGGAGGGTGTGTGTGAGGCAGGGTGGTGAGGGTGGGTGTGTGAGGCAGGGTGGTGAGGGTGGGTGTGTGAGGCAGGGTGGTGAGGGTGGGTGTGTGAGGCAGGGTGGTGAGGGTGGGTGTGTGAGGCAGGGTGGTGAGGGTGGGTGTGGTGGTGAGGGTGGGTGTGTGAGGCAGGGTGGTGAGGGTGGGTGTGTGAGGCAGCATGGTGAGGGTGGTGTGTGTGAGGCAGGGTGGTGAGGGGGGGTGTGTGAGGCAGGGTGGTGAGGGTGGGTGTGTGAGGCAGGGTGGTGAGGGTGGGTGTGTGAGGGGGTGGTGAGGGTGGGTGTGTGAGGCAGCATGGTGAGGGTGGGTGTGTGAGGCAGGGTGGTGAGGGTGGGTGTGTGAGGCAGGGTGGTGAGGGTGGGTGTGTGAGGCAGGGTGGTGAGGGTGGGTGTGTGAGGCAGGGTGGTGAGGGTGGGTGTGTGAGGCAGGGTGGTGAGGGTGAGGGTGTGTGAGGCAGGGTGGTGAGGGTGGGTGTGTGAGGCAGGGTGGTGAGGGTGGGTGTGTGAGGCAGCATGGTGAGGGTGGGTGTGTGAGGCAGGGTGGTGAGGGTGGGTGTGTGAGGCAGGGTGGTGAGGGTGGGTGTGTGAGGCAGGGTGGTGAGGGTGGGTGTGTGAGGCAGCATGGTGAGGGTGGTGTGTGTGAGGTGAGGGTGGGTGTGGTGAGGGTGGGTGTGTGAGGCAGCATGGTGAGGGTGGGTGTGTGAGGCAGGGTGGTGAGGGTGGGTGTGTGAGGCAGGGTGGTGAGGGTGGGTGTGTGAGGCAGCAGGGTGGGTGTGTGAGGCAGCATGGTGAGGGTGGGGTGTGAGGCAGTGTGGTGAGGGTGGGTGTGTGAGGCAGCATGGTGAGGGTGGGTGGTGAGGTGTGTGAGGCAGGGTGGTGAGTGTGAGGGTGGTGAGGGTGGGTGTGTGAGGCAGGGTGGTGAGGGTGGGTGTGTGAGGCAGGGTGGTGAGGGTGGGTGTGTGAGGCAGGGTGGTGAGGGTGGGTGTGTGAGGCAGCATGGTGAGGGTGGGTGTGTGAGGCAGGGTGGTGAGGGTGGGTGTGTGAGGCAGTGGTGAGGGTGGGTGTGTGAGGCAGGGTGGTGAGGGTGGGTGTGTGAGGCAGGGTGGTGAGGGTGGGTGTGTGAGGCAGGGTGGTGAGGGTGGGTGTGTGAGGCAGGTGGTGAGGGTGGGTGTGTGTGAGGGTGGTGGGTGTGTGAGGCAGGGTGGTGAGGGTGGGTGTGTGAGGCAGGGTGGTGAGGGTGGGTGTGTGAGGCAGGGTGGTGAGGGTGGGTGTGTGAGGCAGGGTGGTGAGGGTGGGTGTGTGAGGCAGCATGGTGAGGGTGGGTGTGTGAGGCAGGTGGTGAGGGTGGGGGTGTGTGAGGCAGCATGGTGAGGGTGGGTGTGTGAGGCAGGGTGGTGAGGGTGGGTGTGTGAGGCAGGTGTGTGGTGAGGGTGTGTGTGTGTGAGGCAGGTGTGGTGAGTGGTGAGGGTGGGTGTGAGGCAGGGTGGTGAGGGTGGGGTGTGTGAGGCAGGGTGGTGAGGGTGGGTGTGTGAGGCAGCATGGTGGTGAGGGTGGTGAGGGTGTGTGAGGCAGGGTGGTGAGGGTGGGTGTGTGAGGCAGGGTGGTGAGGGTGGGTGTGTGAGGCAGCATGGTGAGGGTGTGTGAGGTGTGTGAGGGTGGGTGTGTGAGGCAGGGTGGTGAGGGTGGGTGTGTGAGGCAGGGTGGTGAGGGTGGGGTGTGAGGGTGAGGGTGGGTGTGTGAGGCAGGGTGGTGAGGGTGGGTGTGTGAGGCAGCATGGTGAGGGTGGGTGTGTGAGGGCAGGGTGGTGAGGGTGGGTGTGTGAGGCAGCATGGTGAGGGTGGGTGTGTGAGGCAGGGTGGTGAGGGTGGGTGTGTGAGGCAGGGTGGTGAGGGTGGGTGTGTGAGGCAGCATGGTGAGGGTGGGTGTGTGAGGCAGGGTGGTGAGGGTGGGTGTGTGTGGCAGGGTGGTGGTGAGGTGGTGAGGGGGTGTGTGAGGCAGCATGGTGAGGGTGGGTGTGTGAGGCAGGGTGGTGAGGGTGGTGTGAGGCAGGGTGGTGAGGGTGGGTGTGTGAGGCAGGGTGGTGAGGGTGGGTGTGTGAGGCAGGTGGTGAGGGAGGGTGGTGTGTGAGGCAGGGTGGTGAGGGTGGGTGTGTGAGGCAGGGTGGTGAGGGTGGGTGTGTGAGGAGGCAGGGTGGTGAGGGTGGGTGTGTGAGGCAGGGTGGTGAGGGTGGGTGTGTGAGGTGAGGCAGGGTGGTGAGGGTGGGTGTGTGAGGCAGGGTGGTGAGGGTGGGTGTGTGAGGCAGGGTGGTGAGGGTGGTGTGGTGATGGGTGGGTGTGTGAGGCAGCATGGTGAGGGTGGGTGTGTGAGGCAGCATGGTGAGGGTGGGTGTGTGAGGCAGGGTGGTGAGGGTGGGTGTGTGAGGCAGCATGGTGAGGCAGCATGGTGAGGGTGGGTGTGTGAGGCAGGGTGGTGAGGGTGGGTGTGTGAGGCAGGGTGGTGAGGTGAGGCAGCATGGTGAGGGTGGGTGGTGAGGAGTGGTGAGGGTGGGGTGTGTGTGAGGCAGCATGGTGAGGGTGGGTGTGTGAGGCAGGGTGTGTGAGGGTGGTGAGGGTGTGTGTGAGGGCAGTGAGGGTGGGTGGTGCAGTGGTGGGTGGGTGTGTGAGGCAGGGTGGTGAGGGTGGGTGTGTGAGGCAGTGAGGGTGGGTGGTGAGGGTGGGTGTGTGAGGCAGCATGGTGAGGGTGGGTGTGTGAGGCAGGGTGGTGAGGGTGGGTGTGTGAGGCAGGGTGGTGAGGGTGGGTGTGTGAGGCAGTGAGGGTGGTGAGGGTGGGTGTGTGAGGCAGGGTGGTGAGGGTGGGTGTGTGAGGCAGGGTGGGTGTGTGAGGTGGTGAGGGTGGGTGTGTGTGTGAGGTGAGGCAGGGTGGTGAGGGTGGGTGTGTGAGGCAGGGTGGTGAGGAGGGTGGGTGTGTGAGGCAGGGTGGTGAGGGTGGGTGTGTGAGGCAGGGTGGTGAGGGTGGGTGTGTGAGGCAGCAGGGTGGGTGTGTGGTGAGGGTGGGTGTGTGAGGCAGGGTGGTGAGGGTGGGTGTGTGAGGCAGGGTGGTGAGGGTGGGTGTGTGAGGCAGCATGGTGAGGGTGGGTGTGTGAGGCAGGGTGGTGAGGGTGGGTGTGTGAGGCAGGGTGGTGAGGGTGGGTGTGTGAGGCAGGGTGGTGAGGTGTGGTGAGGGTGGGTGTGTGAGGCAGGGTGGTGAGGGTGGGTGTGTGAGGCAGGGTGGTGAGGGTGGGTGTGTGAGGCAGGGTGGTGAGGGTGGGTGTGTGAGGCAGGGTGGTGAGGGTGGGTGTGTGAGGGCATGGTGAGGGTGGGTGTGTGAGGCAGCAGGGTGGTGAGGGTGGGTGTGTGAGGCAGGGTGGTGAGGGTGTGTGAGGGTGAGGGTGTGTGAGGGCAGGGTGTGTGAGGGTGGTGGGTGTGTGAGGCAGGGTGGTGAGGGTGGGTGTGTGAGGCAGGGTGGTGAGGGTGGGTGTGTGAGGCAGTGGGTGGTGAGGGTGGGTGTGTGAGGCAGGGTGGTGAGGGTGGGTGTGTGAGGCAGCATGGTGAGGGTGGGTGTGTGAGGCAGGGTGGTGAGGGTGGGTGTGTGTGAGGCAGGGTGGTGAGGGGTGAGGGGTGTGTGAGGCAGGGTGGTGAGGGTGGGTGTGTGAGGCAGGGTGGTGAGGGTGGGTGTGTGAGGCAGTGTGGTGAGGGTGGGTGTGTGAGGCAGGGTGGTGAGGGTGGGTGTGTGAGGCAGTGGTGAGGGTGGGTGTGTGAGGCAGCATGGTGAGGGTGGGTGTGTGAGGCAGCATGGTGAGGGTGGGTGTGTGAGGCAGGGTGGTGAGGGTGGGTGTGAGGCAGGGTGTGTGAGTGGTGAGGCAGGTGGTGTGAGGGGTGTGTGAGGCAGGGTGGTGAGGGTGGGTGTGTGAGGCAGGGTGGTGAGGGTGGGTGTGTGAGGCAGGGTGGTGAGGGTGGGTGTGTGAGGCAGGGTGGTGAGGGTGGGTGTGTGAGGCAGGGTGGTGAGGGTGGGTGTGTGAGGCAGGGTGGTGAGGGTGGGTGTGTGAGGCAGCAGGGTGGTGGGTGTGTGAGGGTGTGTGAGGTGGGTGTGTGAGTGAGGGTGAGGGTGGGTGTGAGGCAGGGTGGTGAGGGTGGGTGTGTGAGGCAGGGTGGTGAGGGTGGGTGTGTGAGGCAGGGTGGTGAGGGTGGGTGTGTGAGGCAGCATGGTGAGGGTGGGTGTGTGAGGCAGCATGGTGAGGGTGGGTGTGTGAGGCAGGGTGGTGAGGGTGGGTGTGTGAGGCAGGGTGGTGAGGGTGGGTGGTGAGGCAGATGGTGAGGGTGTGAGGGTGTGTGAGGCAGGCAGGGGTGAGGGTGGGTGTGTGAGGCAGCATGGTGGTGAGGGTGGGTGTGTGAGGCAGGGTGGTGAGGGTGGGTGTGTGAGGCAGCATGGTGAGTGTGAGGTGGTGAGGGTGGGTGTGTGAGGCAGGTGGTGAGGGTGGGTGTGTGAGGCAGGGTGGTGAGGGTGGGTGTGTGAGGCAGTGTGGTGAGGGTGGGTGTGTGAGGCAGGGTGGTGAGGGTGGGTGTGTGAGGCAGCATGGTGAGGGTGGGTGTGTGAGGCAGGGTGGTGAGGGTGGGTGTGTGAGGCAGCAGGGGTGGTGAGGGTGGGTGTGTGAGGCAGGTGGTGAGGGTGGGTGTGTGAGGCAGGGTGGTGAGGGTGGGTGTGTGAGGCAGCATGGTGAGGGTGGGTGTGTGAGGCAGGGTGGTGAGGGTGGGTGTGTGAGGCAGGGTGGGGTGAGGGGTGAGGGTGTGTGAGGCAGGGGGTGAGGGTGGGTGTGTGAGGCAGGTGGTGAGGGTGGGTGTGTGAGGCAGGGTGGTGAGGGTGGGTGTGTGAGGCAGCATGGTGAGGGTGGGTGTGTGAGGCAGCATGGTGAGGGTGTGTGTGAGGAGGGAGGGTGGGTGTGAGGCAGCATGGTGAGGGTGGGTGTGTGAGGCAGGGTGTGAGGGTGGGTGTGTGAGGCAGGTGGTGGGGAGGGGGTGTGTGAGGCAGCATGGTGAGGGTGGGTGTGTGAGGCAGTGATGGTGAGGGTGGGTGTGTGAGGCAGGGTGGTGAGGGTGGGTGTGTGAGGCAGGGTGGTGAG
Organism: Procambarus clarkii; assembly: GCF_020424385.1. Classification (NCBI taxonomy): domain Eukaryota; kingdom Metazoa; phylum Arthropoda; class Malacostraca; order Decapoda; family Cambaridae; genus Procambarus; species Procambarus clarkii. The sequence goes on from NW_025573582.1 coordinate 23,997, forward strand.
GGTGGGTGTGTGAGGCAGCATGGTGAGGGTGGGTGTGTGAGGCAGGGTGGTGAGGGTGGGTGTGTGAGGCAGGTGAGGGTGGTGTGTGAGTGGTGGGTGTGTGAGGCAGGGTGGTGAGGGTGGGTGTGTGAGGCAGCATGGTGAGGGTGGGTGTGTGAGGCAGGGTGGTGAGGGTGGGTGTGTGAGGCAGGGTGGTGAGGGTGGGTGTGTGAGGCAGCATGGTGAGGGTGGGTGTGTGAGGCATGGTGAGGGTGGGTGTGTGAGGCAGGGGGTGGTGAGGGTGGGTGTGTGAGGCAGCATGGTGAGGGTGGGTGTGTGTGAGGGTGGTGAGGGTGTGTGAGGCAGGGTGGTGAGGGTGGGTGTGTGAGGCAGGGTGGTGAGGGTGGGTGTGTGAGGCAGGGTGGTGAGGGTGGGTGTGTGAGGCAGGGTGGTGAGGGTGGTGAGGGTGGGTGTGTGAGGCAGGGTGGTGAGGGTGGTGAGGGTGGGTGTGTGAGGCAGGGTGGTGAGGGTGGGTGTGTGAGGCAGGGTGGTGAGGGTGGGTGTGTGAGGCAGGGTGGTGAGGGTGGGTGTGTGTGTGAGGCAGGGTGTGTGATGGTGGGTGGGTGTGTGAGGCAGGGTGGTGAGGGTGGGTGTGTGAGGGCAGGGTGGTGAGGGTGGTGAGGGTGGGTGTGTGAGGCAGGGTGTGAGGCAGGTGTGTGAGGCAGGGTGGTGAGGGTGGGGTGTGTGTGAGGCAGGGTGGTGAGGGGTGAGGGGGGTGTGTGAGGCAGGGTGGTGAGGGTGGGTGTGTGAGGCAGGGTGGTGAGGGTGGGTGTGTGTGTGAGGGTGGGTGTGTGAGGCAGGGTGGTGAGGGTGGGTGTGTGAGGCAGGGTGGTGAGGGTGGGTGTGTGAGGCAGGGTGGTGAGGGTGGGTGTGTGAGGCAGGGTGGTGAGGGTGGGTGTGTGAGGCAGGGTGGTGAGGGTGGGGGTGTGTGAGGGGCAGGGTGGTGAGGGTGGGTGTGTGAGGCAGGGTGGTGAGGGTGGGTGTGTGAGGCAGGGTGGTGAGGGTGGGTGTGTGAGGAGGCAGGGTGGTGGTGAGGGTGGGTGTGTGAGGCAGTGGCATGGTGAGGGTGGGTGTGTGAGGCAGGGTGGTGAGGGTGGGTGTGTGAGGCAGGGTGGTGAGGGTGGGTGTGTGAGGCAGGGTGGTGAGGGTGGGTGTGTGAGGCAGCATGGTGAGGGTGGGTGTGAGGAGGGTGGTGAGTGGGTGTGTGAGGCAGGTGGTGAGGGTGGGTGTGTGAGGCAGTGGTGGTGAGGGTGGGTGTGTGAGGCAGGGTGGTGAGGGTGGGTGTGTGAGGCAGGGTGGTGAGGTGTGGGTGTGTGAGGCAGGGTGGTGAGGGTGGGTGTGTGAGGCAGGGTGGTGAGGGTGGGTGTGTGAGGCAGCATGGTGAGGGTGGGTGTGTGAGGCAGGGTGGTGAGGGTGGGTGTGTGAGGCAGGGGGGGTGGTGAGGGTGGGTGTGTGAGGCAGGGTGGTGAGGGTGGGTGTGTGAGGCAGGGTGGTGAGGGTGGGTGTGTGAGGCAGCATGGTGAGGGTGGGTGTGTGAGGCAGGGTGGTGAGGGTGAGGGTGGGTGTGTGAGGCAGGGTGGTGAGGGTGGGTGTGTGAGGCAGCATGGTGAGGGTGGGTGTGTGAGGCAGGGTGGTGAGGGTGGGTGTGTGAGGCAGCATGGTGAGGGTGGGTGTGTGAGGCAGGGTGGTGAGGGTGGGTGTGTGAGGCAGGGTGGTGAGGGTGGGTGTGTGAGGCAGCATGGTGAGGGTGGTTGTGTGAGGCAGGGTGGTGAGGGAGGGTGTGTGAGGCAGGGTGGTGAGGGTGGGTGTGTGAGGCAGCATGGTGAGGGTGGGTGTGTGAGGCAGCATGGTGAGGGTGGGTGTGTGAGGCAGGGTGGTGAGGGTGGGTGTGTGAGGCAGGATGGTGAGGGTGGGTGTGTGAGGCAGGGTGGTGAGGGTGGGTGTGTGAGGCAGGGTGGTGAGGGTGGGTGTGTGAGGCAGCATGGTGAGGGTGGGTGTGTGAGGCAGGGTGGTGAGGGTGGGTGTGTGAGGCAGGGTGTGTGAGGCAGCATGGTGAGGGTGGGTGTGTGAGGCAGGGTGGTGAGGGTGGGTGTGTGAGGCAGGGTGGTGAGGGTGGGTGTGTGAGGCAGGGTGGTGAGGGTGGGTGTGTGAGGCAGCATGGTGAGGGTGGTGTGTGAGGTGTGGTGAGGGTGGGTGTGTGAGGCAGCATGGTGAGGGTGGGTGTGTGAGGCAGGGTGGTGAGGGTGGGTGTGTGAGGCAGGGTGGTGAGGGTGGGTGTGTGAGGTGTGGTGAGGTGGGTGTGTGAGGCAGGGTGGTGAGGGTGGGTGTGTGAGGCAGGGTGGTGAGGGTGGGTGTGTGAGGCAGGGTGGTGAGGGTGGGTGTGTGAGGCAGGGTGGTGAGGGTGGGTGTGTGAGGCAGGGTGGTGAGGGTGGGTGTGTGAGGCAGGGTGGTGAGGGTGGGTGTGTGAGGCAGGGTGGTGAGGGTGGGTGTGTGAGGCAGCATGGTGAGGGAGGGTGTGTGAGGCAGGGTGGTGAGGGTGGGTGTGTGAGGCAGGGTGGTGAGGGTGGGTGTGTGAGGCAGGGTGGTGAGGGTGGGTGTGTGAGGCAGGATGGTGAGGGTGGGTGTGTGAGGCAGGGTGGTGAGGGTGGGTGTGTGAGGCAGGGTGGTGAGGGTGGGTGTGTGAGGCAGGGTGGTGAGGGGTGTGGGTGTGTGAGGCTGGGTGGTGAGGGTGGGTGTGTGAGGCAGCGTGGTGAGGGTGGGTGTGTGAGGCAGCATGGTGAGGGTGGGTGTGTGAGGCAGCATGGTGAGGGTGGGTGTGTGAGGCAGGGTGGTGAGGGTGGGTGTGTGAGGCAGCATGGTGAGGGTGGGTGTGTGAGGCAGCGTGGTGAGGGTGGGTGTGTGAGGCAGCGTGGTGAGGGTGGGTGTGTGAGGCAGCGTGGTGAGGGTGGGTGTGTGAGGCAGCGTGGTGAGGGTGGGTGTGTTAGGCAGGGTGGTGAGGGTGGGTGTGTGAGGCAATGTGGTGAGGGTGGGTGTGTGAGGCAGGGTGGTGAGGGTGGGTGTGTGAGGCAGCGTGGTGAGGGTGGGTGTGTGAGGCAGCATGGTGAGGGTGGGTGTGTGAGGCAGGGTGGTGAGGGTGGGTGTGTGAGGCAGGGTGGTGGTGAGGGTGGGTGTGTGAGGCAGGGTGGTGAGGGTGGGTGTGTGAGGCAGGGTGGTGAGGGTGGGTGTGTGAGGCAGGGTGGTGAGGGTGGGTGTGTGAGGCAGCATGGTGAGGGTGGGTGTGTGAGGCAGGGTGGTGAGGGTGGGTGTGTGAGGCAGCATGGTGAGGGTGGGTGTGTGAGGCAGCATGGTGAGGGTGGGTGTGTGAGGCAGAGTGGTGAGGGTGGGTGTGTGAGGCATGGTGATGGTGAGGGTGGGTGTGAGGCAGCATGGTGAGGGTGGGTGTGTGAGGCAGCATGGTGAGGGTGGGTGTGAGGCAGCATGGTGAGGGTGGGTGTGTGAGGCAGGGTGGGGGTGGCGTGGTGAGGGTGGGTGTGTGAGGCAGGGTGGTGAGGGTGGGTGTGTGAGGCAGGGTGGTGAGGGTGGGTGTGTGAGGCAGGGTGGTGAGGGTGGGTGTGTGAGGCAGCGTGGTGAGGGTGGGTGTGTGAGGCAGCGTGGTGAGGGTGGGTGTGTGAGGCAGGGTGGTGAGCGTGGTGGGTGTGTGAGGCAGGGTGGTGAGGGTGGGTGTGTGAGGCAGCGTGGTGAGGGAGGGTGTGTGAGGTAGGGTGGTGAGGGTGGGTGTGTGAGGCAGGGTGGTGAGGGTGGGTGTGTGAGGCAGGGTGGTGAGGGTGGGTGTGTGAGGCAGGGTGGTGAGGGTGGGTGTGTGAGGCAGCGTGGTGAGGGTGGGTGTGTGAGGCAGCATGGTGAGGGTGGGTGTGTGAGGCAGCATGGTGAGGGTGGGGGTGAGGGAGTGTGAGGTGAGGCAAGGTGGTGAGGGTGGTGAGGGGTTGAGGGTGGGGTGTGAGGCAGCATGGTGAGGGTGGGTGTGTGAGGCAGGGTGGTGAGGGTGGGTGTGTGAGGCAGGGTGGTGAGGGTGGGTGTGTGAGGCAGGGTGGTGAGTGTGGGGTGTGAGGAAGCATGATGAGCAGGGTGTGTGAGGCAGGGTGGTGAGGGTGGGTGTGTGAGGGCATGGTGAGGGTGGTTGTGTGAGGCAGGGTGGTGAGGGAGGGTGTGTGAGGCTGCATGGTGGGTGTGTGAGGCAGGGTGGTGAGGGAGGGTGGGTGGGTGTGAGGCAGCATGGTGAGGGTGGGTGGTGAGGCAGCATGGTGAGGGTGGTGTGTGAGGCAGGGTGGTGAGGGTGGGTGTGTGAGGCAGCATGGTGTGTGAGGCAGGGTGGTGAGGGTGGGTGTGTGAGGCAGGGTGGTGAGGGTGGGTGTGTGAGGCAGCATGGTGAGGGTGGGTGTGTGAGGCAGCATGGTGAGGGTGGGTGGTGAGGCAGGGTGGTGAGGGTGGGTGTGTGAGGCAGGGTGGTGAGGGTGTGTGTGTGAGGCAGGGTGGTGATTGTGCGTGTGTGTGGCAGCATGGTGAGGGTGCGTGTCAGACAGGGTGGTGAGGGTGGATGTGTGAGGCAGTGTGGTGAGGGTGGGTGTGTGAGGGAGGGTGGTGAGGGTGGTGCAGGTGAGGGTGGGTGTGTGAGGCAGGATGGTGAGGGTGGGTGTGTGAGGCAGGGTGGTGAGGGTGGGTGTGTGAGGCAGGGTGGTGAGGGTGGGTGTGTGAGGCAGGGTGGTGAGGGTGTGTGTGTGAGGCAGGGTGGTGATGGTGCGTGTGTGAGGCAGCGTGGTGAGGGTGGGTGTGTGAGGCAGCATGGTGAGGGTGAGTGTGTAAGGCAGCATGGTGAGGGTGGGTGTGTGAGGCAGGGTGGTGAGGGCCGGTGTGTGAGGCAGGGTGGTGAGGGTGGGTGTGTTGGAAATTTCCAACACTAAATACAACACTGTTGTATTCTCATTAATTATTACTAATTCTACTAATCATTGTAGTGATTAAAATTAACCCCACGTAGAGTTCACATGTACTAATAATTAAATCTGTACAATAAGGCTAGAATTCTTACGTCACCCGACGCCAGTATTGCGTCAGATCCTATTGTAATAAACTTATTTATATCCAATGTGTCTGAGAATTGAATTTGATTCTCTATAAACAACGGTGTTCTGTGTGATAATTAATTACAGATAAACTGTTCTCCAACTAAAGCCAAATAGAGCGTTTATAGTTATAGCTGTTATCTAGTAATAAAATTAACGTCACGCGTGAATGCCCTGGAGAGACTTTAATTCTTCTCCATTGTTCGTTTACTATCATAAAACTGGCAAATAATAATATTTAACTCCTCCAAATAATACACCCGTCCTAACCCGAGCATTTCAAGCATAACTGCGAGAAATGATAATATCCATAATAAATAATTTGGGTAACAAACGCGGGACGCGAAGCGGGGCGGAGGAGACGCCAGTCCACGTGTAGAAACGTTCACGAGCAGACGTGTTCACGTGGCGAAGCGCTCACGAGGAGACACCATTACCCAGCCATCAGGGTAGACGCCATCAAATCTCTAGAAGAAAGTCGCCACTGTGAGGTGTGAAGAACCTTTGCAGACAATACCTTCACTGGTGTCAGTGTCATTTACGGAACCTGTTAAATTTGGTTCTATGTAACTCCACGTGACCGGCCAGTGAAGCGCGTCAGTATCTAGGATAGGCTTGACTGGAACCTAGGACGCGACCTTCGGCAAGCCTTAACTTACACAGTGCCCATATTAGCTAAGTACCTTGATCCTTATTTGATGCATCATATAGGGGGTGGGTTTATAGCTGGGTAGCTTGTCGTGACGCCGTGCGACAATAAAAATTACAGGTCATTATTTTCTCCTGTTTTTTTAATCTCGTTTTCTTGAATATAGATTTCTAGTAGTTTAATTTGTTACTACTGAAACCAATTTGATTTACAGCGTGTGTGAAGAATTCTCCGAGCTGTCATTTCCCATGTTAATCAACTCCCAGTATTCTATGACGAGTCCAGGAGAATCAGAAGATGAGTCGTAACTAACTTCTGGGGAATCGTCATTAAGCTAAGATTCCTTTTGTATTCCTTGATTATTATCTGTACTCCTTTACATGCAGAACTCTGTTCATTGGATTAACATGTGTTTATTATACTTATTATTTCATGTTCGTAGTCTATGTTCCTTTTGAAGATAAAGATAATGAGTCTATAAATATTCATAAGATTAGATTATTATACATTGGACTGGTGAACGAACCACACTAGTTCCTGGACGTATTGAGTTCCAGTAATACCCCCCCAATGTAGGTGTTTGAGGCTTTGATTCATTTAATTATACAGCCCATTAATTATTTCAGTGATCATATTCTCTAGTATTTTATCCATAGTTACTGGTTCATCTAGGAATTTTCTAATGATCATATTTTCTCAGTTTCCCTCTTTACTACAAAAGCGGGTGGTCCTTCGTAATTGATTTTACTATATTAATATTTAAATAATTAGAGTCAAGCCCCAAATGTCCCACATTATGGTCCTTATCGAACCGGATAGACATTAAATTTATAACTACAAATACTAATTATTAATAACTAATCCTTGTGTGATGTAAGCTAGACTAACTATTTAATTAATTGTGTCAACCAACAGTGTAACACATCAGTTAGTCTAAGTCACACCAACATATTGCTACTTTCACCTCATGTATAAGGTAGCTTTAGTGGGTCACAGCCAATTACCCACAACACTTAGACCTATACCTCACACAGAAGTGAGAATCTTTAGGTCACCAGGAGCAACAGCTCATAATTTTTATAACAATTCCACACTAACACCTGCGTTAGAGTGGCCTCACCATCTAACCATTATATACTTAGGTGGTAATGACATCCATCCCACTCGTCATCCAGCTGAGGTGATCAAACACCTTAAAACCATAATTTCTTCTTTCAAGCTCATCAGTAATTCGGTAGTATTCACATTAGTGGAACCTCGCCAACCAAGTCAAGATAATCGTTGGGGAGTAACCCCAGAATACTACCAGAGAGCTGCTAAGTACATAAATTTCAGGCTGAAAAAACGAGTGAGAGTGGATGCCACTTATATCCAATTTACAGCCAGACCTTATAGACAAAACCTGACTAGAGATGGTGTACACTTGTCAGATGAGTCTAGGTTGCATGTGGTTGACAAGTTAATCAACACCATCAACCATCACAAACGGCTGTGGCTAGCAAGCCAAACTTAACTGTACATAATTGTTTTCACCTGTGTGTGCAAGTGCACTCTTATAAAAACAAAAAAAACAAAAATACAGCACAATTATATTCACCTTACTGCACAACAATAATCTTTACCAATATTATTAGGTAGAATTTAGGCTGAGATTGTGCTGAATTTGGTACAAGCCCAGACTAAATAAATTTATAGTTCTTAGTTAGGAATTATCACGACTAGACCTAAGCTAGTCAGTAGTGTATGTATTATACTATTTGTGCTGACCCTAAACAGGGTGGGATTAAACTTTGAGATAACTCTGATTGGAGTGTCTCCATAATATTTCTCTTGTATTCATTATTTTGTGTATTGCTGGATAATCTCCATTAACTCTGATGGTGATATAGAAGAGCTAACCGGACGAGAACTAATGGTGAAGTTCAGACAGTGCACAAAATATCTAACTACTTGTTGTTAGGTAGGTACATTTAACCTCAAGTGAGGTAAAGTATAAATTAGCCACCTTCAATTAGGCTATATTTAATGTTACTTGTCCACTAATGAACAAGTACCCAAGCTTCATTAGTAATACATATACTAATCCCATGAAGTTTGGACCCAAGCCCAACATGGCTACTCCTGAGCAATTAAGGAGAACCTACATTGGCCTTAAAGGTCATTTGACCAGATTAATTAACAAGGCTGAGGGCTTATCTAAAGATACTCCCATTGACTCTTATCACTTAGAGACATCAGTTAGAGTGGCTGATCTGAAATTTGATCAAGTCAAATCTACAAGTCAGTCTTATATTGCTCTACTAAATACTGTAGAAACCGATCCTGATGAAGTAAGTCAAATTGTAGACGGTATCTCCCAGTACGAAGAGGAGACTCAAGATATAATTTATAGGCTAAATTAGCAAAACAATCTGGATCCAATACCAGTAACACAGGGTCTCAATTCAATAACCAACTACCAGAGGTTCGTTTACCTACTTTAGACTTACCTACATTTTCAGGATCAGATACAGAAAATTGGGACAATTTTTGGACTTCATTTGAAGTTCACATCCATAAGAAACCGTCTCTGGACAAGGTTTCTAAATTTTCATACCTACTTAGTCTTCTCAAAGGAGAGGCTAAAAAGGTCATACATAACCTCACTCTTGATGAGAGTAATTATGAGGAAGCTATAAAACTCTTGAAGTTGAACTATTGCAACAAAGAGTTAAGTATAGCTACCCTCTATTATCAATTGCTAGATCTGAATGCACCAAATAGTAGACCAGAGTCACTTCAAAGCTTCAGACTAGAAGTAGAGTCTCTAGTAAAGGCCTTAGGTACTAAAGTTAATATACCTGCTTCGGAATGGTCTATCAAGTTACTATTGCAGAGGAAATTACCTCGAAATGTCTTGACAGAGCTCTGCTCACATTATAATACCGAGTTTCTCACTCTTGACCAAATATTCGAGGGATTGAGAATAACGGTTAACAGGTTGAAGACTCATGATAAAATTAAACCTGAGTCTAAACCAACTAATACTGATACTTCAGTCAAACCTAAACAGACTTTGAATAAGTCTAATAAATATAAATCCAAAACTACTCCATCCACTGGGAAAAGGAGTGGAAATGTAGGTACATATTCGGTGTCTCCTTCTGAGATAACCAATGACTTGTCTACTAAAGAGACTAAGTCTATTAACCAGAGAAGATGTCTGTTCTGCAATCAAGGACATACCACTTACCAATGCTCTGTTTATCCTACTTATAATGTTAGGGTTAAAAGGTTGCAAGAAATACACAAGTGCACCAAGTGCATGGGCTCTCATGATCCCAAAAAGTGTGTAGTGCAGCTACGTTCCTGCAACAGGTGCAACCAAGGTGTACATCACTACGCCTTATGTAGAAAATCTTCTACACCAACCATGACCACTGGGGAGAATTCCACTAATTCTACCGCAGTGCAATATTGCAAAGTGCATCAAGAAGTAAATGTACTTGCTACTGAGTCAGGCAATAATACTACTCTGCCTACAGCTCAACTTAGACTAATAAACCGAAGATCTAGAATTAACGCTAGAGGTCTTTTTGACCAAGGTTCACAGAAAACCTTCATTACACAACAGTTGGTAGATGAGTTAAATTTAAACCCTGCCAAAAGTGTGAGGTTAAATATTTCTGGTTTCTTGTCGAATAGTGGACCTCGTGAATACCAAGTAGTTAAGGTATTAGTAAGACTCGGATCTTCTACTTGTCCAATACAAGCGGTAGTAGTAGATAAACTTCCTACAGACCTGCAGGTCACTGGGTTAGCACGCACTGCGAGACATCTTAGACGAAACCGCATGAGGCTAGCAGATTATAAAATAAATTCTGACTGCCTCACAGATGTTGGAATACTTATAGGCGCGGATTATTATTACAAATTTATAACTGGATGCACTAGACAACACGGAATGAATTTGTTGTCGTCTGCAGGAGGCAAATTGCTTACGGGACCGGTGCTTTTCAGACAAAATCCAGCGTCCACAAACCAACAATCTAACAACATAATAGTGGCGTGACTAGGCTTGGAACAGTCACCCCTACGTTTCAGAGAAATATCTGAGGATATTGAGTCTGACCCACCAATACATCGTTTGTGGGATTTAGACACTTTAGGTATTATCCCTGAACAACCAAGTCCTGATGATACGTGGACTTACCAGCAATATCTGGATACAGTTGTCTATGAAAATAAGCAATACTGGGTAAGACTCCCATGGAAGTTGGATCATCCACAACTTCCAGTAAATTATTTTATGGCAGCCTCACAATTGCAGTCTCAATTAACACGACTACAGAAGCAGCCAGACAAACTGAACATGTATCATCAACTCATCCAACAACAACTTAACAGTAAATTTATTGAGGTTGTTGATAACGATGACTGAAAGATAGGTCATTATTTACCTCATCACGCTGTGGTGAAAGACTCATTGACAACACCTATTCGTATTGTCTTTAACTGTAGTGTTAAAGTAAAGCCAAGCAGTGTGTCATTAAATGAATGTCTCCAAACGGGACCTAGCCTAACACAAAGGCTACATGATGTGCTGTTACAATTTCGCACTGGTATTTTCGCCTATACTGCTGATATCAGCAAAGCTTTCCTCCGAGTAGGTTTGCAGGAGGAAGATCGTAACTACACAAAATTCCTCTGGATTAAGGATCCACTGGATCCTAACAGTGAAGTCATCACATATCGTTTTGCCTCAGTATTATTTGGAGCTACGTCCTCACTGTTTCTTTTGCAAGCAACATTAGACACACATTTGAGGAAATCAAACAGCCCCTATAAGGCAGACATTAGCGACAACTTGTATGTCGACAATTTCCAGGGAACCACTAATGATCAAACTGATCTGGTAGAAATCTACCATGAGGCTAACCGTGAACTATTAGGAGCCAATATGCCACTACAGTCATGGGCCTCAAATAATGAATTACTCAACCAGGTAATCGAGAAAGAATTTCCAGGTTATCAGGTACCCCATCAATTAAAGGTTCTAGGTGTGGACTGGAACACCAGTACTGACGAGATGAATGTCAAGTCAGTACAAACTGATAACTCAACCCTTACCATGAGAACACTGCTCTCGTTTGTCAGTCAACCATTTGACCCTTTAGGCCTACTTAGTCCTATATTAATAAGGGGCAAACTCCTAATGCAGGAGTGCTGGCAGAAACATATGGGATGGGATGATCCGTTACCAAGTGAGTTACAAGCTAAATGGCAGATACTCTCAACGGATTTTAATCAGTTAGGCGTTTTGAAATTTCCTCGTAATGCTTCAGGACCAAACTTACCCACCAATTTGCACGTTTTCTGTGATGCCTCTGGCAAAGCATACGGCGCAGTAGCCTACTTAGTTAATAGTGCACAATCAATTTTGCTCACATCTAAAGCAAGAGTTGCTCCCGTTAAGAAGAGATCTTTACCTCAAATGGAGTTGACTGCATTGCTGGTGGGAGTAAGATTGGCTCATTGCCTGACAAAGACACTCAACAATATCCACTTTGGTGAGATTGTAGTGTGGTCAGACAACGAGGCAGTCTTACAATGGGTAAGAAACAACAACAACAAGACTTCCTACGTCAGTAATCGTGTCAGGGAGATTCATGAGTTATCTGTTGGATATAAATTCAGACATGTTCCTACTAAGGACAATCCTGCAGATTATTTATCTCGAGGGTTAACTCTAAAACAACTTATCAAGTCTTCGCTGTGGTTCAATGGACCTTCATGGTTTGTTGGTGGTCAGTGGCCCAAACAAAAGCCACAAGTCATAGTGACCAATATCACCACTCCCATGAAAGAACCAGAACCTCAACGAATCTTAGCCATTGATCCTCACAATTATTCTAACTTAAGCAAGTTATTAAGAGTGACTGCACATGTGTTTGATTTTCTTGCTAAGATAGGAATTCGACATAAGTTTCCCAATCCTATCCTCTACTGGATCAAACGTGCACAACAAGAGACATATGGAAGCGAATATGAAAATCTTCCAGATAAATTAACTAAGTCTCTAGGTATCTGGTATGATGCCAACACTCATAATATACTAAGATGTGGAGGACGTTTGCTTCATGCAAAAATTGATTTGGACACAAAGAATCCAATTCTTCTACCTCGTCACCACATCATCACTAAACTTCTTGTTTTACACCACCATCAATATGGTACTTTACATGGTGGAGTGTTAGATACTCTCACCGACCTTAGACAAAAGTACTGGCTTCCTCAAGGTCGTCAGACAGTTAAGTCAATAATTAAATGTTGTGTAATCTGTAAAAGATACGATGCTAGAGTATGTCCTTACCCAGGACCTCCACCACTCCCTGAGGAAAGAGTGGTTCATCTTCGTCCCTTTGAAACCACTGGTGTTGATTACATAGGAGCCTTACTTCTCACTGGCAACCCAGATAATATGCCAGTGAAAGCATACATTTGTCTCTTTACGTGTGCTACAACCAGAGGCGTACATTTAGAAGTCACTTCAGATATGAGTGCTGAAGCCTTCATCCAGGCCTTCCGCAGATTTGCTGCTCGCAGATCTTGTCCCAAATTAATGATATCGGACAATGGTTCCAATTTTGTGGCAGGAGAAGCTTGTTTACGAGAAGTCTGGAACCACCCAGAAGTACAGTCGGTCCTACAGAGACGACAATGTCACTGAAAATTCATAGCACCGAGAGCCCCTTGGCAAGGTGGGTTCTATGAGCGAATGGTAGGCACAGTCAAGAAGTGTCTAAGGAAAACTTTACACAGACAAAAGGTCAGTTACTCCGAACTCCAAACTATTGTTGTGGAAATCGAGGCGCGAATCAATAACCGCCCAATAACCTACCTGTCTGATGATTTCACCCAGAGAGAACCTCTGAGTCCCTCACACTTGATCCATGGAGGTCTACTGAGCCCTCTCATCCCTTTAGCCGAAGAGGACCCCGTAGACCCGTCACATGTGACCAGAGGTGACTTGGTGGAAAGCTACCAGCATCTCTCATGAGTTATTAATAGGTGGAATGAGGTGTGGACTCGAGAGTACCTCACAGCTCTACGAGAGTACCACTACGGAGCTTCGAGTCCTTACAATAAAGTGCAATTAAAACCAGGGAACCTAGTACTAGTCGACAGTGATGGACCAAGGTCAGAGTGGCCCATAGGCAAAATTGTTGCCATTCATCCAGATCATCAAGGTGTCCTGAGAGTAGTTAAAGTTTTATGCCGAGGCAACACTACTCTAAAAACTTTAGAGAAGCTGGTTCCTCTTGAATTGGCTGAGCGAGAGCATCAGCCAGGTCCAGTTTCCCCAGTAATTTCCGAGGACAGTAATTCTGATCCTCAGAGCAACCGCCCCACTAGAGCTGCTGCTCAACAATGTAGGCGGAAAATGCAAGCCTATTACAACTCTGACCAAGAGTAATTCCTTTTACACCCAATTTAGATAACTATGATGATACCGCGGTGTGATGTCAAGTAACAAACCATTACAAGTCACTATGACCCAGGACATTCCCATCACAGTAGATTCTGTTGTTTAAATTGTGTGATTTAAAATCTTTAATTATTGTGTAGGCTATAAATAACATGTTTCATTTGACATGAAATTAGCAAGACTTAAGTTTCTTGTAAGTCCTTGACAAATACGGGACATTCGTTATGTGTGTACTAACATACTAATATTAATCTCAACTTCGGGATAGGTGTCAGTACTCCACATTACAATACGACCCTAGAATCCTCCCCCCGGAGTTATGTTGGAAATTTCCAACACTAAATACAACACTGTTGTATTCTCATTATTTATTACTAATTCTACTAATCATTGTAGTGATTAAAATTAACCCCATGTAGAGTTCACATGTACTAATAATTACATCTGTACAATAAGGCTAGAATTCTTACGTCACCCGACGCCAGTATTGCGTCAGATCCTATTGTAATAAACATATTTATATCCAATGTGTCTGAGAATTGAATTTAATTCTCTATAAACAACGGTGTTCTGTGTGATAATTAATTACATATAAACTGATCTCCAACTAAAGCCAAATAGAGCGTTTATAGTTATAGCTGTTATCTAGTAATAAAATTAACGTCACGCGTGAATGCCCTGGAGAGACTTTAATTCTTCTCCATTGTTCGTTTACTATCATAAAACTGGCAAATAATAATATTTAACTCCTCCAAATAATAAACCCGTCCTAACCCGAGCATTTCAACCACAACTGCGAGAAATGATAATATCAATAATAAATAATTTGGGTAACAAACGCGGGACGCGAAGCGGGGCGGAGGAGACGCCAGTCCACGTGTAGAAACGTTCACGAGCAGACATGTTCACGTGGCGAAGCGCTCACGAGGAGACACCATTACCCAGCCATCAGGGTAGACGCCATCAAATCTCTAGAAGAAAGTCGCCACTGTGAGGTGTGAAGAACCTTTGCAGACAATACCTTCACTGGTGTCAGTGTCATTTACGGAACCTGTTAAATTTGGTTCTATGTAACTCCACGTGACCGGCCAGTGAAGCGCGTCAGTATCTAGGATAGGCTAGACCGGAACCTAGGACGCGACCTTCGGCAAGCCTTAACTTACACAGTGCCCATATTAGCTAAGTACCTTGATCCTTATTTGATGCATCATATAGGGGGTGGGTTTACAGCTGGGTAGCTTGTCGTGACGCCGTGCGACAATAAAAAACTACAGGTCATTATTTTCTCCTGTTTTTTTAATCTCGTTTTCTTGAATATAGATTTCTAGTAGTTTAATTTGTTACTACTGAAACCAATTTGATTTACAAAGTGTGTGAAGAATTCTCCGAGCTGTCATTTCCCATGTTAATCAACTCCCAGTGTTCTATGACGAGTCCAGGAGAATCAGAAGATGAGTCGTAACTAACTTCTGGGGAATTGTCATTAAGCTAAGATTCCTTTTGTATTCCTTGATTATTATCTGTACTCCTTTACATGCAGAACTCTGTTCATTGGATTAACATGTGTTTATTATACTTATTATTTCATGTTCGTAGTCTATGTTCCTTTTGAAGATAAAGATAATGACTCTATAAATATTCATAGGATTAGATTATTATACATTGGACTGGTGAACGAACTACACTAGTTCCTGGACGTATTGAGTTCCAGTAATACCCCCCCAATGTAGGTGTTTGAGGCTTTGATTCATTTAATTACACAGCCCATTAATTATTTCAGTGATTATATTCTCTAGTATTTTATCCATAGTTACTGGTTCATCTAGGAATTTTCTAATGATCATATTTTCTCAGTTTCCCTCTTTACTACAAAAGCGGGTGGTCCTTCGTAATTGATTTTACTATATTAATATTTAAATAATTAGAGTCAAGCCCCAAATGTCCCACAGGGTGTGTGAGGCAGGGTGGTGAGGGTGGGTGTGTGAGGCAGGACACTGCATGGTATGTATAATATTCAACAATAAATGAGATGTATGAGACGAAGGGATAATGCTTCCTTGTAGCTGTGTGTTCAACTTTCAAACTTAATTCACGTTTATCCAATTACCAGTTAAAATTACTTCTCGCAATATTTTCAGAGCGTTTTGCTGCTCTGGTTATATATATCTACTTGCTTCAAAATATTTTCTGACGGTAACTAAATTATTTAGGCTCTCCACCTTTTTATCATTCGCAATGTGTGTGTATAATTAATGTACATTTGCAAGGCAACCCATTGATATGACCAGGGACGGAATAAATGTATTTAACAAAGATGTGATTGGTGACCATTGGTGAATTATGCATCATGCTGTAGATAATTTTCTTTAATGTCAGTGTTACGCATTGTTAAGCATATTTCCTATAGGGTATTATCATGAATATATTTTAATAAATTTAGTAGTTCTTGCAGCGTCTGAAATAGTCCACAGCTTCAGAATTAACAGTCACTAATTGTCAACAAACACTAATTCATGTCCTCAGCTGATTCAAAATACTTGCACCTAACACACTCTGAATGCTCACCAATCATTCAGTTCGATAATGCTTAAGGTAATGATCTGATGTATACCAGTTCACCGGCCGCACCTCTGCCATGTCTTCACGCCCGCGACTCCGGAAGAGGGACGGCCTCGACCCCCAACAGGTCAGTCCTGAACGATTCCTTACACAAGTTTCTAAAGGCAGTTTCTATTGGCCAGTCTAGCATATGCCGCTGAGGAAATCCTTTTGATATGGGCCTCTGGGGACAGGTTCGATGTGATATCGACCCCCAGATCTTTCTCGCTATTTGACTCTTGCAGGATTTCATCTCCCAGATGGTACCTTGTGTTCAGCCTTCTGCTCCCTTCGCCTAATTTCATTACTTTACACTTTCCTGAGTTGAACTTTTATCAGACAATTTTCTAGACCCTTCCTCCAGTTTGTCCAGGTCGTCCTGTAGTCTCTGTCTATCTTCATCTGTTATGATTCTTCTCATAATTTTTGCATCATCAGCAAACATTGAGAGGAATGAGTCTATACCTTCTGGAAGGTCGTTTACATATACTCGAAACAGGATGGGTCCGATTACAGAGCCCTGTGGAACCCCGCTGGTGACATCTCGCCACTCTGATGCCTCCCCCTCACCGTTACTCGCTGTTTCCTATTGCGTAGATACTCCCTTATCCACTGGAGCACCTTACCTTTTACTCCTGCCTACTGCTCCAACTTTTGTAACAGCCTTTTGTGGGGTACTGTGTCAAAGGCTTTCTGACAGTCCAAGAAAATGCAGTCTGCCCACGATTCTCTTTCCTGCTTAATTTGTGTTGCTTGGTCATAGAACCCTATTAGGCCTGTGAGGCACGATTTACCATCTCTGAACCCATGCTGGTGGTGTGTTACAAAGCCAGATGCTCTACGAGCCTTTTCCTCACAATCTTCTCCATCACTTAGCATGGTATACAAGTTAGGGAAACTGGCCTGTAGTTCAGTGCCTCTTGCCTGTCACCCTTTTTGTAAATTGGGACTACATTAGCTGTCTTCCAGCTTTCCGGAAGGTCTCCCGTTTCCAGTGACCTATTATACACCATAGAGAGTGGCACACTTAGTGCTTCTGCACCTTCTTTTAGAATCCACGGTGAGATTCTGTGAGGCCTAACAGCCTTTGACACATTCAGCTCCAACAGATTCCTTTCGACCTCATCACTGGTGAGGTAAAATTCCTCCAAGGTTGTTCGGTTTGCCTCCTCATTTAGTGCAGGGACCTCTCCTTGTTTTATTGTGAAGACCTCCTGGAATCTCTTGTTGAGTTCTTCACACACTTCTTTGTCGTTCTCTGTGTATCTGTTCTCCCCTTTTCTCAGTTTCATCACTTGTTCCTTCACTGCTGTTTTCCTCCTGATGGGGATGTGGAGCAGTTTTGGTTGGGTCTTAGCTTTACTCGCAATGTCATTTTCATACTGTGTCTCTGCTTCTCTCCTCACTCTGATGTACTCATTTCTGGCCCTCTGGTATCTCTCCTTGCTCTCTGGTGTTCTGTAGTTCCTGTAGTTTCGCCATGTTCTTTTACTCAATTGCTTCGCTGCCGCACATTCCTGGTTGAACCACAGATTCTTCTGTTGCTTTTCATTTTTCAGTTTTTGAACTGGGATAAACCTGTCTGCAGCTTCCTGATACTTTTGAGCGACATAATCCGTCATATCCTGCACAGTCTTTTCTCTGAGTTGTTTCCCATGGTATTACCATTAGGAAGTTCCTCATCTCGTCATATTTTCCTCTTCGGTAATTTAGTCTTTTTTCCTTCCAATCCCATCCTTGGATAGGTTATCCCTACTTCTACCAGATACTCAAATATCAATACACTGTGGTCACTCATTCGTATGGGGGCTTCAGATTTGACTTCCTTTATTTCTGAGTCATAAAAGGTGAATATCAGGTCGAGTCAAGCTTGTTTGTCATTTCCTCTCTTTCTTGTGGGTCCCTTGACATGTTGGCTGAGAAAGTTCCTTGTACTCACCTCCAAAAGTTTAGATCTCCATGTGTCTTCACCTCCATGTGGGTCCCCATTTTCCCAGTCTATCTATTTGTGTGTGTGTGTGTGTATGTGTGTGCGAGTACCGTCCTTGTGTGTGTGTGTGTGTGTGTGTGTGTGTGTGTGTGTGTGTGTGTGTGTGTGTGTGTGTGTGTGTGTGTGTGTGTGTGTGTGTGTGTGCGTGCGCGCGCGCGCGAGTACCGTCCTTGTGTGTGTGTGTGTGTGTGTGTGTGTGTGTGTAATTACCTAAGTGTAGTTACAGAATGAGAGCAACGCTCGTGGTGTCCCGTCTTCCCAGCACTCTTTGTCATATAATGCTCTGAAACTACTGACGGTCTTGGCCTCTACCACCTTCTCACTTAACTTGTTACAACCGTCTACCACTCTGTTTGCGAAAGTAAATTTTCTTATATTTCTTTGGCATCTGTGTTTAGCTAGTTTAAATCTATGACCTCTTATTCTTAAAGTTCCAGGTCTCAGGAAATCTTCCCTATCGAGTTTATCATTTCCTGTTACTATTTTCTATGTAGTGATCATATCACCTCTTTTTCTTCTGTCTTCTAGTTTTGGCATATTTAATGTCTCTAACCTCTCCTCGTAGCTCTTGCCCTTCAATTCTGGGAGCAACTTAGTAGCATGTCTTTGCACCTTTTCCAGTTTGTTGATGTGCTTCTTAAAATATGGGCACCACACAACCGCTGCATATTCTAGCTTTGGCCTAACAAAAGTCGTGAACAATTTCTTTAGTATATCGCCATCCATGTATTTAAAAGCAATTCTGAAGTTAGAAAGCGTGGCGTAGGCTCCTCGCACAATATTCTTTATGTGGTCCTCAGGTGATAGTTTTCTATCTAGAACCACCCCTAGATCTCTTTCTTTATCAGAATTCTTTAAAGATTTCTCACATAATATATAGGTTGTGTGGGGTCTATGTTCTCCTATTCCACCTTCCATAAAATGGCATTTATTAACATTAAATCCCATTTGCCAAGTGGTGCTCCATATACTTATTTTGTCCAGGTCATCTTGAAGGGCATGACAATCATCTAAGTTTCTTATCCTTCCTATTATCTTAGCATCATCAGCTAACATGTTCATATAATTCTGTATACCAACTGGTAGATCATTCATGTAGACAATAAACATCACTGGTGCAAGAACTGAACCCTGTTGTACTCCACTTGTGACATTTCTCCAGTCCGATACATTGCCTCTGATCACTGCCCTCATTTTTCTAACAGTCAGAACATTTTTCATCCATGTTAGAAGCTTACCTGTTACCCCTCCAATATTTTTCAGTTTCCAGAACAACCTCTTATGTGGAACTCTGTCGAAAGCCTTTTTTAGGTCCAGATAGATGAAGTCAGCCCAATCATCTCTTTCCTGTAATATCTCTGTTGCTCGATCATAGAAACTGAGTAAATTCGATACACAGGATCTTCCAGATCGAAAACCATACTGTCTGTCTGATATATCATTTCTCTCCAGATGTTCTACCCATTTAGTTTTAATTATTTTTTCCAATATTTTGACTATTACACTTGTCAATGATACAGATCTATAATTAAGTGGGTCTTCCCTGCTTCCACTATTGTAGATTGGAACTATGTTAGCCTTTTTCCTCACATCAGCTACAAATCCTGTAAACAGGGATGCCTAAAAAATAAGTTGAAGTGGAATGCTGAGCGCAGGTGCACATTCTCTCAGAACCCATGGTGACACGCCATCTGGACCTCCTGCTTTGTTCTTATTTACCTCCTTGAGTATTTTTTCCACATCGTCTCTAGACACTTTTATGTGCTCTATGTTGTTCTCTGGAATTCTTATTGTGTCTGGTTCCCTGAAGATTTCATTTTGTACGAACTTTTCGTTTAATGTTTCACACATTTCCTTTTCATTTTCCGTGAATCTATTTCCCATTTTCAACCTCTCAATATTATCCTTTACCTGCAATTTGTTGTTTATGAATTTATAGAATAGACCTGGTTCTGTTTTACATTTGTCTGCAATCCCATTTTCAAAATTTCCTTCTGCCTCTCTCCTCACTGCCATGTAGTTGTTTCTCGCATCTTTGTATCGCTGGTATGTTTGGGGGTTTGGCCCTATTCCTGTATTGATTCCATTTTTGTGTCTTTTGGTCTCTGGCCCTCTCGCAATTTCTATTGAACCAATCCTGTTTCCTAGTTCTGCATCTTTGTTTTGGTATAAATTTGTTTGTGCCTGTATCATATATTTTACAAAACTTGACATACAACTCATTCACTTCCTTGCCTAGCAAAAAGTCTGTCCAATTATACTCACTAAATTTTTTTCTAAGGTTGCCATAATGTCCTCTCCTAAAGTCAGGTTTTTCAATTGTATGAACCTTCTTATTTTCTTCCAGATTATCACGCATTGCATACTTTATTCCCAAAAAGACATGGTCACTTTTACCCAAGAGAGGAAGGTACAGAATGTCAAAAATTTCTTCCTCCTTCCTGGTAAATATCAAATCTAGCATAGAGGTCCCCTTCCCTCATCCTCGTAGCTTGTTTAACATGTTGATACAAGAATGTTTCCAGGATGAGGTCTACAAATTTACAGGTCCAAAAATCTTCTGTTTTGGCTTCATATGCTTCCCAGTCTATGGACTTCAAGTTAAAGTCGCCCACTATCAACAGTCGAAATCTATCGTTATCCGGTCTCGTTATGATCTCTCTCATTATTGTTATAAGACCTTCTCGTTTACTATCTAGCTCCTCCTTTGACCATGTGCTGCTTGCCAATGGACTATATGCATTTATGATGTGTGTGTGTGTGTGTGTGTGTGTGTGTGTGTGTGTGTGTGTGTGTGTGTGTGTGTGTGTGTGTGTGTACTCACCTATATGTACTCACCTATATGTGCTTGCAGGATCGAGCATTGACTCTTGGATCCCGCCTTTCTAGCTATCGGTTGTTTACAGCAATGACTCCTGCATTGTGTGTGTGTGTGTGTGTGTGTGTGTGTGTGTGTGTTGTGTGTGTGTGTGTGTGTGTGTGTGTGTGTGTGTGTGTGTGTGTGTGTGTGTGTGTGTGTGTGTGTGCGCGCGCGCGAGTGTACATTGCCTTGAAGCTCACTTTCTTCTGTTCATTTTCTTGTCCCCATCTTGGTGAGCGTTTTGCTGATGGAGGAAGCTGTTCCCAAGGTGTGAAGATCTGTGAGGTGGTTTGTAGGGTCTCAGATGATTTTGGGGCGGGGGGGGAGGGGAGGGTTCATGGGAAGCGGGGTCAGGTAGGGTATGGGTTAAGGAGATAGGGGAGACATGGAGGATATGGGCTGAGGAGGGAGGAGGGATAGGGAGGTATGGGATGAAGGGGGAAAGGGGACAGGGGGGGGGGAAGGTGGGATGGGGGACATGGTAGGAATGGGGGAGGGGTGACAGGGTCGGAATTGGGTGGGGGGAGGGAGGGTTGGGTGAGCATTTGAGTGCAGGCAAGTAGGGTGAGGGAAAGAGAGGGTTTCTATGCTGAGGAGGGTGGAGGTGTTGCCATCCCCTCTGGTGTCGCTGGATGTGGGTTCTCCTCTTGTCTCTGGGACTGTTGTGTTGGGGGATATGATTTCCTGATTTACACTTCTCTCCCTGCACTTCCTCCTAGCCTCTGCTCCCCTGGTGTTCTCCTCCTTCGTCCTGTTCCTCTGGGGGAATACATTTTTGTATTCTTCCACACACTACAGATGACTCTTCCTTTCTAGAATATCCTCCTTCTTGGACTCGTTTGCAAACACTACCTTTACCAGTCGGCTTCTGTCCTTGTTGTACCAGCCCAACCTGAAAACCTTCTCAATGTTTTGTTCAGCCCCTTCTATCGGTAACCCCTTCAGTAGCCCATGTACTGTCTCTCTGTCCTTGCTATTCCATTCCTGCCTATTGGATCCTTCCAGTTCTATGATGCCTAACACTACCACTGAACTTTTTCTTTTCTGCAGCTGACTGGTGCACCTTGCTGCTTCCTGTGAGGCAGCTGCTTGCATGGCTACCTCCCTCACTGTGTCCATTGCTTCTGAGCTCGTTCTCAGTATTTCTGCAAATGTTTCAGGTAGAGAGGCATTTCCTTTCAATGCAACATATCCACCTTCCCTTTGGATGATAATCTGATGCTCAGCCTCTTTATTTTTCTCTGTGAGGGATTTGATCTCCTCCCTTGCTGATGTCAG
>NW_025573584.1:0-31487 GCF_020424385.1 Procambarus clarkii
GAAGCATTTCAGCAGTGCGGGTCCTTCTACAAGCTAGTCCAATTATTCTGGCAGTGCGTTTTAGTGCATGCAATTTAGAATCATTATAATAAGCATAAGTGCTATGACCAGTGTAATTTGGGTTACGTGGCCTGGACGATGAATCAAGTGATTCTATAAACTGCTCGATAGTACCTGTGAGCTCATTGTTAAAATCTTCAACTGATGAAGGCTCAGATGAACTGCACCAATCTGACACATGAGCAACAAGATTGTCTCGTTGATCGATGGGCACAGCCAGCCACTTCCGCTTGAACACTCCACCAGGGAGGATAGAGCTGCCAATGTTTACAGTGGCTAATATGGGCAGATGATCAGACGCCATATCTGGCACTATTGACGAGGCACACACGGTGTGGGAGACGTTGACACCGAGACATAGATCAAGAATACCTCCGTAGATATGCGTTGGTTCAAGGTCACCCACAATCTGTGCATCATCGTGACTACCTAATAGTGACACCAGTTGGTTGCCGTTACGATTACTGAACTGCGAATTACCAATATTCCTATGTCTAGCGTTATAATCACCTTTAATGATGGTAGGCTCAGTCTGAATACAGACAGGAAGGTCAGCATAATTAAAGTTACAAGGAGTTGATTATTAGTATAGTTGTTTTTCTCTTTAACTGGATGATAGAGGGGGAGTCTTTAACGTGATTGGGAATACATGCATACACACATGCATACATACATACATACATACATACATACATACATACATACATACATACATACATACATACATACATACATACATGCATACATACACACATGCATACATACATACATACATACATACATACATACATACATACATACATACATACATACATACATACATGCATACATACATTCATACATACATACATACATACATACATACATACATACATACATACATACATACATCCATACGTACGTACATACATACATACATACATACATACATACATACATACATACATACATACATACATACATACATACATGCGTGCGTACATACATACATATATACATACATACATACATACATACATACATACATACATACATACATACATACATGTGTACATACATGCGTACATCCATACATACATACATGCATGCGTACATACATACATACATACATACATACATACATACATACATACATACATACATACATACATACATACATACATACACACATGCAAACATGCATGCATACATACATACATACGTACGTACATACATACATACATACATGCGTACATACATGCGTACATACATACATACATGCATGCGTACATCCATATATACATGCATGCGTACATACATACATACATGCATAGATGCATGCATACATACATACATACATGCGTATATAAATACATGCGTATATAAATACATGCCTATATAAATACATACATACATACATACATACATACATACATACATACATACATACATACATACATACATACATACATACATACATACATGCATGCATACATGCATGCATACATACATACATGCATGCATGCGTACATACATACATCCATCCATCTATCCATTCATACATGCATACATACATACATACATGCATACATACATACATACATACATACATACATACATACATACATACATACATACATACATACATACATACATACATACATGCATACATACATACACGTCCAGTCAGCATATAGCTATTTCGGGACAAAATCCAATACAGTTTATATTGGTGAGACGCCACTGTGATGAGGAGTTTAAATATCACAGGAACTGTAGGTTAATGTGTGACATAAGTGAGGTTAGATGAGGCATCTACAAGCATCAGCTGGAGGCTGATGGAGTGTTGTGGAGGCTGCTGGTACTATGCCCAGATGTTGGAGGGTGGATTTGACTCTCCCACCCTCCCTCCCCCCCCCCCCCCCCCCACATTGACCGCAGTACGTCTAAGGTTACTTTCCACTCTCGCTTACCAAGGGTATAACCCCCGCCCCCCCAACACACACACATGCATCAGATTCTTAACTTACAATATTTATTATTTACCAATTTATGTTACTACACTGACTCTCAATTTCACAATATTGTATAAACTTTGATGAATCGCTCGTCTATGGGTCATCCAATAATGTTAGCAGACTTCTAGATGTTACCACTGCTAGGTTTAGGCTCGGCTACAAGTACCTCTGGAAGTTTGTAACATCTGATGATCTAGATTTGACTAAATGTAAACTCTGTCAGCAGAACTATTCGCATACTTTGAGTCATTATATAATGGAATGTGAAAAATAGCGGAATTTAAAGATAACAACATCAATAGTGTCCATGAAATGTGTAAGTACTTCATTCATAATGATGTGCTGCCCGAAATCTTAGCGAAGTATCCAAAATTTGCTTACTGTAGGTAATGCATACACATGACTGTAAAGCTGCCGCCCAGTTGGGTGGGTGTGGAGCACATGACTGTAAAGCTGCCGCCCAGTTGGGTGGGTGTGGAGCACATGACTGTAAAGCAGCCGCCCAGTTGGGTGGGTGTGGAGCACATGACTGTAAAGCTGCCGCCCAGTTGGGTGGGTGTGGAGCACATGACTGTAAAGCAGTCGCCCAGTTGGGTGGGTGTGGAGCACATGACTGTAAAGCTGCCGCCCAGTTGGGTGGGCGTGGAACACATGACTGTAAAGCTGCCGCCCAGTTGGGTGGGTGTGGAGCACATGACTGTAAATTTGCCGCCCAGTTGGGTGGGTGTGGAGCACATGATTGTAAACCTGCCGCCCAGTTGGGTGGGCGTGGAACACATGACTGTAAAACTGCCGCCCAGTTGGGTGGGTGTGGAGCACATGACTGTAAACCTGCCGCCCAGTTGGGTGGGTGTGGAGCACATGACTGTAAATCTGCCGCCCAGTTGGGTGGGTGTGGAGCACATGACTGTAAAGCTGCCGCCCAGTTGGGTGGGTGTGGAGCAAGACTAGTAACTGTGTGACTCACCATAAATGTAAAGTGCCTTGTATAGTGACTGTTGTGAGCCTCTTGTTGAATCACTTGTGACACAAAAGATTACTGATGTGTACTCACCTAATTGTACTCACCTAATTGTGCTTGCGGGGGTTGAGCTTTGGCTCTTTGGTCCCGCCTCTCAACTGTCAATCAACTGGTGTACAGATTCCTGAGCCTACTGGGCTCTATCATACCTACATTTGAAACTGTGTATGGAGTCAGCCTCCACCACATCACTTCCTAGTGCATTCCATTTATTAACTACTCTGACACTGAAAAAATTCTTTCTAACGTCTCTGTGGCTCATCTGGGTACTAAGTTTCCACCTGTGTCCCCTTGTTCGTGTCCCACCCGTGCTGAAGAGTTTGTCTTTGTCCACCCTGTCAATTCCCCTGAGAATTTTGTAGGTGGTTATCATGTCTCCCCTGTGTGTATTTGTGGTGGTGATTAAATATGTATGTGTATGTATATATGTATACGTATGAATATGTACATGTATGCATAAGTATGTGTACATTAATAATTTTGTAACTAGCGTCAAAAGATTGTTATTTGCTTAGCTAAACGAACTAGAGGGTTCAGTTCCTGAACCGATTATGTGCCTCTGTAATCCTTTACACCACCGCCCACGGGATGTGTATTATGGGGTGCATAATAAAGAAAGAAAATGAATGGACCGAACCCCACAAATCATTTAGCTTAGCAAGTTACAATCTTGATGAGCTAGTTACAAAATTCACTATAAGTCGTCACATCATAAATGGATTCGAGATCGACCACAAGTAGTGCATTACATAATTTATCAGTATTGTGCAGCCTGTGATCCCCGCCTGGCTGGATACTGATACCTAGGTAATTTTTATGTGTCCGGACACCGGCGATAAGGTGATATTATTTATTTAACTTAAGATATATATATTTTTAAATGTTGTCACATTAACGGCTACATCTTCCTTTCTTCTGACATATAGATTTTTAAGATTAATTAAAATATATGGAAACTAATTATACAATTTATTGGCTGGTGTGCAGGGCTTCACACTCTCAGAGCTAGCCATCAAGTAACTATCAAAACGCATATATCTTCGTTTTCACTTCAGTTATATTTATGACAAAGGATTTTAGATGTAGCCTATATTTCTACCTTTCAGATGACATAAATACTTTCGTTAATTACAATATCTAGATCAAACTAACATTGATTTTCAAAAGGTTGTATATTTTCCATCAATGGAGAGCATCAGCCAAGAAGCCTTCTTTAAAATATGAATATCTTTCCTCACCCAATAAGATCTAATCTCTGAATAAAACGCAAAAAACGACTTGATTGTAACCTATCCACCGCTGCCCATTGGATGGGGGAGAGGGGGTTATGTGTAGGATAAACAAATCAATTGTGACACTAGCCCTCCATATATGTCAGTTGCTTAAATTATAAACTGTACTTGTGGTCGATCTCGAGCCCATTGTTGATGTGACAATGTGCATTGACTTTTGTAACTAGCTTATCAAGATTATAACTTGCTTGGCTATATGAATTGTGGGGCTCAGTCCCTGAGCCCATTATGTGCCTCTGTAACACTCCACTATCGCCCATAGGATGAGTATGGGGTGCATAATAAATGAACTAAAATAAGCTCTGCCTTTTTGATAACATATACAATTATAAGCTTTATTTGTGAATCTCAATTAATTAAGCAATATATCACAGAGCCTGTAGGGTTCGGTGAGATGAGCGAAGAGACATGGGAGATTTCACATAAGTACAGTACATGGTAGTTTAAGTAGCGAACGCATGTCAACGAATAACGAGTATATATAACAACACTATTGTCCTATGAAGTCGATTTAACTTCCAAACATATATTTTTTTAATAAATGTTAAATGTTTTCTGGCTAGCTATGTTAGATTTTATTAAAAATACGTATTCTACTTGTTAACATTATAATTTAAATTTGTGATAATTTGTGCAGAGAAGTGCGACAACTGGATATGCCAACAAACACTTTCCAAACAACGATATATCTTGGATAAGTCGTTCCACAACATTGACGCTTTGAGATATATACAAGAGTTGTTACATTCTTGTACAGCCACTAGTACGCGTAGCGTTTCGGGCAAGTCCTTAATCCTATGGTCCCTGGAATACGATCCCCTGCCGCGAAGAATCGTTTTTTCATCCAAGTACACATTTTACTGTTGCGTTAAACAGAGGCTACAGTTAAGGAATTGCGCCCAGTAAATCCTCCCGGCCAGGATACGAACCCATGACATAGCGCTCGCGGAACGCCAGACGAGTGTCTTACCACTACACCACGGAGCTTGGACCGTCGACTTCCTTTGATGCTACTTATTTACTTATTTCATAATGAAATTATATTAGTTTGGAGTAAATATATGTTTTCTCATGTTCTGCATTCAGCACCCACATTATAGTAAATATACCATATTACTTCATTACTTAAATAATGCTAGGAGGGTTTGAGTAGCTTTGGGTCTTTAGTGGACAGAATCTCCAATAGATGGGGCGAGAGTCGCTCCCTCTCTCTCGCCCGAGCAAGAGTCGAAACTTAATTTAAAATTGATATATCTTTGTTCTCGAACATGATATATTTCATTTGGTGAAATCATAATAATGTTCATATCTCGGTCTTTCTGGAGGCATATAAGATTTTAGGCTTTATTAGCGTATCTTTGATAATTATACAATATATCGGCAAGTGCGTAGGCGTCTGCACTCCATGCCCGACAAGCTACTGAGAGCTACTATAAAAACATATGTATCTTCACTTGAGCTATAAATATGTCTATTGTAATGTATTGAAAATGAAGCTCTTATTTCTATCTTGCTTAAGACATATAAAACATTTGTGTTTATTAACGAATTTACGTGAAATAAACATTGATCTGAGAGAGAGTTGCTCTGTCGTTCAGTCTGTACGGGGTGGGAGCTCCGTAATTTTTAAAATACATGTATCTTCATTAGAACTTTAAATATGTCTATGGTAAAGTGTTTAAAGTGAAGCTTATATGTCTGCCTTTCTTGAGACATATAAAACATATATGTTTATTAACGAATTCACGTGAAATAAACATTGTTCTGAGAGAGAGTTGCTCGGTCGATCAATCTGTCCGGGGTTAAAGCTCGGCTATTATAAAAGTACACGTATCTTCGCTTTAAATTTAAATATGCCCATGGTAAGGTATTTAGAATGAAGCTTATATTTCTATCTTTCTTGTGACATATAAAACTCTTACGTTTATTAAGGAATCTGTGTGAAATAGGCATGGTTCTGAGATTAATGCTGCGGTTTTCGAGCTCGACGCGCGGCAATGGACGCAATACACATCCAGTGGATGTTATTGGACCCTATACCCATTTTATTTGTGGATGGAGCCCCATACCCATTCTATGGGTGGTTGGAGCCCCATACCCATCCTGTGGGTTGTAGTGGACGCCATACTCATCCTGTGGGTTGTATTGGACCCCATACCCTTCCTGTGGGTGGATGTGATCCCCATACTCATCCAGTGGGTGGATGTGACCCTCATACCCATCCTGTTGGTGGTATTGGACCCTTTTCCCACCTAACAGGCGGTAGGTGACAATATACCCATCCTAGCTATAGTTGGTATAGTAGACACAATACCGTCCTGTTTGCAGTAGTTTACCCCATAGACATTCAAATGTAACATCGTTTTCTGTTAGCGTTCCTACAAAACATTCTTTAAAGATTTTTAAAGCCAAACTATGGTATATAATATTGATTGGTGAAGCACTGTTATTCTATGTAATAATTTATAGTGCTTATTATAATTTACTAAGAACAACTAATATTTCTCAAAACAAAACTACGAGCCTTCAATAGGATATAGCTGATCTGTAATATTATAAGAGCATGGACAACAGTAGGTAAATTTCACAACCCATGTGGGACCTGAAAACTACAATTTTCCTTATAATTGAACCAATCACGAATATTCTGCTATCTATGTTGACGGACGGGTACTGTGACACGTAAATTGGTACGTGAGGAAGAGTTTGGGCCTTGGTAAAAAAAGTAACTGGGAATATATCACATATTTACTAATTCATATTCAACATATTGACTTTAAGCATTAAGTCATATATGTGCTGTCTTGTGTGAGAACGGGTTGCTACATTTGAGTGAGGTGGAAGGGGTGATGTGGCATTAACACAAGACAGAACAAGATGTGATATTAATAGGGTATTAATTTCATCAACACGAGACAGAACAAGAGTATTAATGGGGTATTAATTTCATCAACACAAGACAGAACACGAAACAATGGATATTGAATAGAAGTGTTTGTAGAAAGCCTAATATAATATAATGCCTAATAATAATATAATACAAGCCTAATAATAATATAATACCTAATAAAAGCCTAATAATAATATAAGTCTAATAATAATATAATTTTCTTTAGCCTAATAATAATATAGAAAGCCTAATAATAATATAATACAATAATTGGCTGTTGATTGCTGGTGTCAACACCAGCAATCAACAGCCAATTATTGCACAACTATATTCTACCCACCTCAAGACTCCGCTCCAATATAGAAGCATCAAGAAATATGGACCAATAGGCTTTCTACAAACACTTCTATTCAATATCCATTGTTTCGTGTTCTGTCTTGTGTTGATGAAATTAATACCCTATTAATACTCTTGTTCTGTCTTGTATTGATGAAATTAATACCCTATTAATACCACATTTTGTTCTGTCTTGTGTTAATGCCACATCACCCCTTCCACCTCACTCAAATGTAGATATAAAATCGGAGATGCGTAAGTTCTATTGTGTATTTGTGAACTAAAGTCTTTGAAAATGTAATAAGTTTTACGAAACGCGCTCGTGTCGCATCAGACTAGAAATAAAAATGAATTTTGGAGAATTGATTTTTGATTTACCTCCAACAGTGAAGCGAAATGTACGAAAGATTGAGAAAATTCGTGTTAGAATTATTAATCTTACTTTTTCGGTCATATTTAATATATATATATATATATATTATATATATATATATATATATATATATATATATATATATATATATATATATATATATATATATATATATATATATATATATATATATATATATATAAAATGTCGTACCTAGTAGCCAGAACTCACTTCTCGGCCTACTATGCAAGGCCCGTTTTGCCTAATAGGCCGAGTGATTTTCTTAATTTTCAATAAATTTTTTCCTATTGGTTTATTTTAAATATTATTGTTATATTATATTAGGAACATAAATTATTTATTTAGTTTTGTTGGTTTAGGTTAGGTTATAATAGGTTTGTTAGGTTCGGTCATATATCTCCGTTAGTTTTTACTCAAATTTAAACATATTAACTCATACATAATGAAATGGACAGCTTTATCATATCATATAAGGAAAAATTTAGAAAATTATATAAATTGAGGAAAACTTGGCTTATTAGACAATTCGGGCCTTGCATAGTAGGCCGAGAAGTGCGTTCTGGCTACTAGGTACGACATTTTATATATATATATATATATATATATATATATATATATATATATATATATATATATATATATATATATATATATATAAAATTCATAACCAAAATATTGACTATAAGCAGGTGCGAGAATGGGTTGGCCAGTAGCCTGGTGGATTCCAGAGCACCTGACAGCTGGGTGGACAGCGCTTCGGATTCGTAGTCCTGAAGTTCCAGGTTCGATCCCCGGTGGAGGCGTAAGCAAAAGGGTAAAATGTTTTTCACCCTAATGCGCCTGTTCACCTAGCAGTAAATAGGTACCTGGTAGTTAGACAGCTGCTACGGGCTGCTTTCTGCTACGGGAGTGTGTAACAAAGGAGGCCTGGTCGAGGACCGGGCCGCGGGGACGCTAAGCCCCGAAATCATCAAGATCACCTCAAGATTCCTTACGGGCTATTTATCCCCGTGCCACCTCTTGGGCGGCTTAATCTTTATCAATTAATCATCGCTTGTTGGATTTCACAGATTGAGGAGCATATCAAGAAGAAAATACTCCCAAATATCAAAAGTCGCCACAGAGCCAAAGTAGCGGAAGTAAGATCCACTGCGATATGGTACAAACAAGCCACTGGTTACCACTCTTTCAAGTCTGACAAAAAGATATCCAGAGACATTGCTATTACCATACACAGACTCAGACTTGGTTACAAGTGCTACTGGGAGGTAATAAACCCAATATTTAAAGTGTGTGTCATATCTGTGGAACAGAAGCAGAGGCGCCACTATTGCTCTACTTACTGGAATGTGAAACTATTGAAATCCTTCGCCTCAAACTCAACCTTAATCCAACGACAGCAGCTGCATTAGATGCTCATTTCACAGCGACTACAATAATTAGAAAAGCCATTGAGGAATGGGACTCACTAGTGAGCATTCTGCATCTACATCCGCCACCAAGATAATGTTATTAAAACAAGACTAAAACCAGTGCACTAAAACAGAAGCGAATAAGAGACAGGAAAAAAGGAGGAACCCCCACCTCCGTTTAATACTTTGATCCAAATATCAGAGTAACAAGGTTATCGCATATAACAGAACTCAATTATGGGTTCATCACATCCCGTGCTATATGGACATTTCGTTCTGAGTAGCTAAATCTAAAAACAACAACAAAGGCCTGGTGGAGCAGACCAGGCCACTGGCCAGTGCTATATGAGCACTGAGCACCTTCAGGTGCTCATATAGCTCACATATCTTGCCTCACCTCGACGTTCACATGGCAGATGACGGAAGAAACTTTAGAGCATTTTGTTTATCATTCACCAGTATTATAAATGTAAATAAATGACAAATATTTTCTTTGTCTGCATTAAGCCAAGTGGTTCAGTTTTTTGTCACTAATTGTTTATTATATTTAAATTGTATACAAAAAAAATGTTTGTTAAGGTTTAATAGCATAAATTTTTTAATGTATTTATTTTCATCTTTATTAGCCACATTGAGAGGGACGGCGACGTTTCGGTCCGTCCTGGACCATTCTCAAGTCGATTGGGAGAATCAAGTCGATCATTCTCACAATCGACTTAACCATGGTCCAGGACAGACCAAAAAGTCTTCGTCCCTTCACTTGCTAGTAAGTAAGTAATTATCAAAAGAAGGCACCAAACCGGGAAGGCTATGTAGCACCATCAAGTACGCAAAATAATCAGAGGGCGCTAAATATCACCAAGGATGCCAATACGAGAACAAAAACGCATAAGGCGAACGATATCAAAAGTATCCGAGTCACCAAGAATTCTATCGAGGGACAGGTGACCGCGAGGGGCGGTCGGAAAGCAAGACACACGCTCGTCCTGGAAGTCAGGACATTCAAGAAGGACATGCACGACCGTAAGAGGGACAATGCAACTAGGACAATAAGGAGCAGGGCGGCGCTCCATCAAGTGACCATGGGTTAAGCGAGTATGGCCAATACGCAACCTCGCCAGAGCTGTTTCCCACCGCCGGTTACGGTGGAAGGAGGACGGCCACGAGGAAACACAACATTTAAGAGTACGGAGCTTGTTACCAGTAACAGACAACCAAGAAGCCTGCCAACGGGAAAGGACTGAGGAATGGATAACCGGGTAAAAGTCGGAATACGGAATGCCCTTGCGAGAGATGGGACAAGAGCGGACAGCTTCCTTGGCAGCAGCATCCGCACGCTCATTTAAAGACACACCAATATGGCTGGGAACCCAACAAAACTCAACCGACTTAAATTTACTGTGAACGAGAAACAGCCAATGCTGGATCTCGACAACTACTGGATGAACCGGATTAAAGGACCCGAGAGCCATGAGGGCACTACGAGAGTCAACAACAACCACAAAGGAAGACTGACAACGAGAAAGCAGGAGACGAAGAGCATAGAGAATAGCATAAAGTTCCGCTGTAAAGATGCTAGTCTCCGGAGGCAAGCGACACATATAAGTGCGATCAGGAAAAACAACAGAGTAGCCAACACCGTCCGCTGACTTAGACCCATCGGTGAAGACAGAAACGGAGCGGGAGTGAGAAGAAAAGTGCTCGAGGAAAAGGCGTTTTAGAACCGTAGGAGGGGTAAAAGCTTTAGTGATACGGGTCAAGGATGTACAAAACCGCGGAAGAGGGACCCTCCACGGGGGCAAAGAAGGAACAACACGAGGAGAAACATCAGAAATACGAACGGAAAGAGAATCCTGTAGGCGAGATAACCGGACAGAAAGAGGGTGGTGAAG
The DNA here is from genome assembly GCF_020424385.1 of Procambarus clarkii. Lineage (NCBI taxonomy): Eukaryota > Metazoa > Arthropoda > Malacostraca > Decapoda > Cambaridae > Procambarus > Procambarus clarkii. The sequence continues at coordinate 11,295 of NW_025573584.1, forward strand.
AGGAACAGGAACCGCAGGAGGGGTAAAAGTTAAAGCACGACAGAGGCGAGAGGAAGGATGTTGCAAGGACCGCGCAAGATAGCGAAGACAGTAGCGATCACGGCGGTCCTGGAGAGACAGGAAGCCAGTGTCAACATACAAGCTAAGGATGGGAGTCGAACGAAAGGCACCAGAACTGAGACGCAACCCAGTATGGTGCAAAGCATCAAGACGGCGAAGAGTAGAAGGAGAAGCAGACGAGTAAGCAGGGCAACCATAATCGAGCTTAGACAGGACGAGAGAGGAATGTAAAGCAAGGAGAGTGCGCCTATCTGCCCCCCAAGAAGTATGGGACAAGACCCGAAGGAGGGTAAGGGCCTTAGAGCACTCAACACGGAGGTAAGAGATATGGGGAGACCAAGACAAACGAGTGTCAAGGAATAACCCCAAAAGCTTCGCGGAATCTTTGTATTCAAGGGGATGACCATAAAGTGACAAAGAGGGACGAAGAACAACCCGTTTCCGCGTAAAAGTCATGGCACAAGTCTTAGAAGTAGAGAACTTGAAGCCATGACCTGTGGCCCAAGACGACACGGCATCAATGGCAAGTTGAAGCCGGCGTTGAAGGAAAGGCGAATCATCACCCTGACAACAAAGGGTAAGATCATCGACATAGAGAGCGGAGAATACACCAGAAGGAAGAGAGGAAAGAAGACCATTGAGGGCAACCAGAAAAAGAGTAGTGCTCAGAACACTACCCTGGGGCACACCTTCGTATTGCTGAAAAGAGGGAGAGAGAGCGGTACCAAGGCGCACCCGAAAGGAACGACGAGAGAGGAAGCTGCGGAGAAAGAGAGGGAGATGACCACGAAGGCCAAAAGAATGAAGTTGAGATAGGATATGATAACGCCAAGTGGTGTCGTAAGCCTTTTCTAGGTCAAAAAGGACGGCAACAACGGAGGTCTTCGCAGCAAAAGCAGTACGAATATAGACCTCCAAGTTCACCAGGACATCTGTCGTGCTGCGGCACTTGCGGAAACCAAATTGAGAAGGGGAGAGGAGGTGATGGTGTTCCAGGAACCACATCAGACGAACGTTAACCATACGTTCAAAGAGTTTGCAGACACAACTTGTGAGAGCAATAGGGCGAAAGTCCTTAGGGGAAGTACCCAGAGACCCCGGTTTGCGAACAGGGAGGACAACGGCATCGAGCCAGTCCTCAGGGACTGACGACGACTCCCAGATCCGATTATACAGACTCAGTAAATACTGAGACGTGCTCGGAGGGAGATGGCGAAGCATCTCATAATGAATACCATCGGAGCCCGCCGCCGTAGAACCGCAGAGGGCCAGGGCAGAACGAAGTTCAGAGAGAGAGAAGGGATCATTATAGGGAAGCTGAAGATGAGTGCAGAAATCTAAAGGACGAGACTCAAGGACAGGTTTACGAAGAAGGAAAGATTGGGGAAGATGAAGACCAGAGCTAACAGAAGAAAAGTGGGAACCCAGTTCGGAAGCGACCTGCAACGGGTCCGCCACAAGAGTATCATGGAGGTGAAGGACCGGTGAAACATCGGGAACGAACTTACCCGCTATCTTGCGGATACGCTTCCAGATCTGGGCCAGAGGGGTTTCGGACGTAATTGTTGAGACGTAAGATGCCCAACATTCACGTTTAGCCGTACGGATGGCCCTACGGGCCACCGCACTCGCTTTCCGAAAGAAAAGAAAAGAATCGGTCGTCTGCCTACGGCGGTGCTTCTTCCAGGCTGCACGCTTACAGCGGACAGCCCGAGCACAGTCCGCATTCCACCAGGGAACGCACTTCCGTGGACCCCGAGAGGAAGAGCGAGGGATAGAGCGGAGGGCAGCGTCGAAGACAGTGTCATGAAAAAGGAGGAGAGCGCGAGAGAGGGGCAGAAGGGAGAGGTCAGAGAGAGTAGCACTGAGGGAAAATAGGGTCCAGTCCGCCTTAGCAAACTGCCACCTAGGGAAAGAGAGGGAAGGGCGAAAAGAGAAAAAGGAAACAAGGATGGGGAAATGATCACTTCCATGGAGGTCATCAAGAACCTGCCACGTGAAATCTAAGTAAAGAGAAGAAGAGCAGAGAGAAAGATCAAGACAAGAAAGGGTGCGAGTTCGAGAGTCCAAATGAGTGGGCTCACCAGAATTCAGAAGAGACAGGGAAGAAGAGAGGAGAAACGGCTCAAGGAGGCGACCCCGGGTATTCGTCAGAACGTCACCCCAAAGAGAATGACGACAATTGAAGTCACCCAGCAGGAGCACAGGCTCCGGCAAGGAGTCTAGGAGGTGTTTCAAATCAGGAAGAGAGAGCGGGACACTCGGGGGGAGATAAATGGAACAAACTGTGTACCATTTCCCCACAAAGATACGAGCAGCAGAACAATGGAGAGGCGAAGGAAAAAGTAAAGGAACAAAGGGAACATCAGCCCGAATCAAGAGAGCAGAAGAATTAGAAGCCCCAGCAATGGCTGGGGGGGGGGGGGGGGAGAGAAAGGAATAGCCACGAAAACGACCAGGACGAGCACCAAGCATTGGCTCCTGGAGACAGACACAAAGGGGCGAAAACCGCGAAACCAGAAGTTGGAGTTCGAGGAAATTGGCGTAATAACCTCGAACGTTCCATTGAAGAATGGACAACGACGAGAAGAGAAAGGACAAAAACAGAGAACAAGGAAGAAACAAAGGCGAAAGACCAACAGAGCACGTTAAAGAATATCAGGGTCGGGATCAGGGTCAGCAAAGTCAGGGTTAGGGGGCATGGGTAAACTGAGCAAAGACGGAGGGAAGGAAACGGGAGAACAGATCAGAGGTGGGCGGGCAGGGTCCGGAGGAGGAGGAGGAGGAGGAGACAACGGAGAGGAGCAGTCAAGGACAGCAGCAGGAAGAGGGGGAGTAGAAAGAGGGGAGCGCACCCCAGCAAGAGCAGCAACCGAAAGGGAAGCAGGGGCCAAAGAAACCTCCATAGCAGGAACAGGGGGCGCAAGCACTGAAACGGGAGGGGAAGGAGCAACAGAGCCAGAAGGAGGAGCTGAGGAAGAAAGCGAAGCCTTCTTACCCGCCGGGGAAGAGGAAGGAGAGGAGCCAGGCTTACGCTTCTGACTTAAAGAGACCGGTGTCCCAGCAACCACGTACCGGGCAACGGATTCCAGTGTCTCAACAGGAGAAGCCGAACGAGAGCACACACGACGGCCGTTAGGAGAGCGATGGACATCCGCCCGCACCGACAGGCGGTGGGGAGAGCCGATAGATGGAGGAAGAGGATGGGAAGGAGGATCGGAGGGGGACGAGGAAGAAGACACAGAAGACACGACAGACCGGGTAGAAGGAAGGGGAACCCCAGACAGAGGACCAGGAGGAGGATCCTTCGGGAGAGAACCCAAAGGGACAGAGGAGGGGGCAGTGGGCGCATCAGGGTCCAAGGCCCGGAAACGGTTGTGAGTCTGAGGAAGGCGGGAAGGACGAGGAGAGGAAGAGCGCAACACGCGAGCATAAGAGATATTAGCATAAGGCGGGAGCCGGCGAACCTGGCGCCTCGCCTCAGGAAAAGATAAACGCTCCCGGTGCTTCAAGTTGAGGACGGCTGCCTCAAGCTTGTAATGGACACACGCACGGGAGAAGGTAGGATGGGCCTCACCGCAGTTGAGGCAACGAGCCTGGGGAGAAGCGCACTCCGACTTAGAGTGACCTTCGCCACCACACAAAGGACAGAGAGAGACAGTCCCGGAGCAGCGGAGGGCACCATGCCCAAACCTCCAGCACTTGTTGCAGAGCCGAGGAGAAGGAATGTACTCCTGGACAGAGCACCTGGCACCAGCAAGAATGACAGAGGGTGGAAGGGTCCTACCATCAAAGGTAATCTTCACAACCCGGAGGGGTTGACGGCGACTACCACGAGGGGGACGAGTAAACGTGTCCACCTGGAGAATAGAATGGCCCTGGGCAGCGAGGATATGTCGAATATCGTCGTGGCAGTCGCGCAGGTCCCGAACACCGGTCGCAACATGGGGCGGGAGCAAAATAGTGCCAACACTGGCATTCAACTGAGCGTTCTTCGAGACCCGAACGGGGGTCTCGCCAAGGCAGGATAAGGCAGCCAAGCGGGAAGCAGCATCCTGAGAAGGAGCAGCAACGACACGTGTACCGAGACGAGTGGGGTTGAAAGTAATGGAGGCATCCACGGAATCAATGAGATGTCGATGGAGGGAGAAATCGTCAGGAGGCGCAGAATCAAGAGGGAGGAGATCAAAATATTTGGCCCATGAAGCGGGACCAAACAAGGCTTGATAGGTAGCAGAACTGGAAGGAATCGAGCGAGGGCGGCCGTGACGAGGACGGCGGTGAGAACCCCCAGAGAGAGAGGGGTTAAAAGGCGCAGTAGTTACAACTAGAGAAGGAGCCGCGCCAGGGGACGAGGTAGTCACCACTGGGGGCTTGGGGCTCGACCCAACCACAGAGGAGGGAGGGGAGCCAGAGGAAGGAGTCAGAGAGGCCAAAGGAGGAGCAAGGTCGGGGCCCAATGCAGCGGAGGCTACAGAGCCCGGTCTTCCAATACGGACCGACTCGGGGGCTTGGTCGCCCACCCCACGAGCCTGAGAAGGTAAACCAGAAGAAGCCGAAGCAGGGGTAATCATCTTGACGAAAGAAGAATTCACTCACGAATGTGCCCCCACACCCACCATGGAGCCACAATTAGAGGCAGGACACCCAACAAGAAGCTATCGCCGATCTTGTCGGGGCCTCCTAGGGGTGCGTCGCGAGTATACGCCCCACAAACGCCACCTTAAGAAACCGACAGTCCGTCGAGATCGGGTTCAGTGACGAAGTGGGGATTGACAATAAAAGGTTCCCCTCGCTCTCGACGTCGGGTACTGCAGTTCTACGGGTGCATGAGTATGCCTCCTCAAGCACCCGGGCGTCAAAATAGAAGAAGTCCAAGGGAAGAACCAGAACGAGCAAAAGGTCGGCAGGAAACGGCAAGCAGATAGGAGAAGAGGGGGGAGAAAAACGAAACAGAAGGAAAAGGAAAAGATGCCCAGCAGAATTGGAGAGGACGGCAGCAGGAGCACAAGGCTAGAAAAGGACAGAGGACTGTCCCAAGGAGCATCACACTCCGGCAGCCGCCCACTAAGCCCCCACACGGCGACAACGAGCTGAGCGGGGAGGGGGCATATAAAATTATTTAAAGATATAAATTATTTACCGGTAGATTTCCCACAGGGAGAGGGGGGGGGACCACATTTGTGTCTACTCTTTGAGGGGCTGGGTGGGTAGATCGTTGTCCCCCCCCCCCATGATAATGCCATAACATGGGAGTAGACGGACCTCTGGTGCTCTAATTGTGGTGCCTAGGAGCTCAGGGGTTCTTTTAATGGGGGCAGGTAGTTGCCCATTAGAAATTGGGGAAGGAGTGTCGCGAATGTAGAGATGTATTCACTGGACATTTGGATTGCCGACTTCTCACAGGCTATGGCAAGGGCCATCATCTCGTCCGCCTTCGGACTGTACCTGGGGTGTGGCGTTAGTTGTTGGTGTTGGCAGGTAGATGTGATAGCGGGTGTTGACTGTAGTGAGGCGCTGGGTTGAGGGCTTGGGAGTATAGTCTGAGCGTGAGGTTGTGGGTGGGGTGATTTGTATGTGTGGAGTGTTGCATGTAGGGTGGAGGAGAGGTGCTGGAGCTTTTAGTGCTTTGCTTCACACATCGCTCAGAATAGCCTTCTGTGACGATATCGACGCCATCTGTAGGAATGCTCCTGATAATTCATTTAGGAGGTGGATTGGTGACAATGCCCTTTGGTGAGGGAGGTGGTGATATCAACGCTATCTATTGCGTTCACCCAATCATATTTTCGGTTCCCTGGCAAAGGCTGCCATCATAGGTTATCCTTATGCACTTACTGTCTTGATAATGACTTGTGTCCACAAGAGTGATGAGGAAGGCGTCCTGTGCTCTAGAAATCAGTTCAACCAGGGCAGTCTAGAACTCCCGACTTGTTTCAGGAAGGACAAGTGGCGGCCGTCGGTAGAGACTGCTTTGTCTTTGAAGTGTTATTGGTAGGACCGACGTACCCGGGTTAGGTCAAGCAGAGTTACGAGACGGCAGTACTGGCCGTCTGTTGAGAAGTTCTGCGAAGTGTGTTGCTGGACACTTCTGCCAGGGTGTAGTTGAGTATGGGCCAATAGACCTTTCTGCAGTTTCCTTCATACATATGTTCTTATGTGTTTATTCTTGCTGCCGATATATTCATGCTCTTTCAAAATGATTCCATGATTATGAGAATCTTATATACTGGAATAATATACACCCGGCTTTAAAAACGTGTCGTATACCACTACCATACACTTTAAGGAATATTTAATAATTTATTATGTCCGCTTGACCTTCACTATGTTTGTGAAAATATATTTAGTGTCCTTAATAATGTTCATAAATATTTTCAATAAATATTACTGTCGTTGTCAGTCTTTGAACATTATCAACAGCATCTTCATCATTAATATAAGACTAGTAGAATCTCTCCTTCAAGTTCTTTTGTTGATGTTTAATTCACTATGATACGAAACGTCTGATTTGATGTTAATAAAAATAATGTTGTACTAAATTATTTAAATCTTACATCACTTATATGCATATCATACCTGTAATGAGTTCCTGAATTGTAACCTGAGCTTTCTCACACATCTGTAAGCGCTCTCACACACACCTGCAATAAAAAGGCTCTTTTAAGTATGTTTCGAGCAAATTAACTAGGGCATAAAACTATAATATCTATACGAGTTAAAATATGTAAAGGACATTTGCAGACTTGTTCTGGAAATAGGAAAGGGTTAGAATGCAGTTATAACCATCCCCAAAAAGGGTCAAAATATACTAAGGAAAGGAAAATGTCACTTTGTATCTACATGTAGATTTCTCCATCCTGACACATGAGAAACTTCACTCGAGGAAATAAAACGCTTCGCCCTCTTCTTCTTCTTCTTGAGAATAGGTGCAGTTTGCATGAAGGGGTAACCCTCCCGATGACTGCACCAGGACAGATGTAAGGAGATGCGTTGATGGTGAGGAGGAGAAGAAAGTCAAAAGCGGTAGATGTGATGGGCCGTGGAGAGAGGAGTGGCGACGAAAACAGAGGCGAACGTTAGAGGGAGACTCCCCGCACAGGGGGGGCGGGGAGTCGTGGTCACGGCGGCAGCTGATCCAGGCACGGCGTAGCCGTGTGTGCAAGATGGGAACTAATACTTCTCTGGAAACTTGCGTATCGGAAAGCGCAAGCAGTACGCTTCCCAAATCACCCACAGGTCGGCGGGCAGCCGGCCATCAGGCAGTACCCTCGGCTGCGACATCCTATCCGGCACCCTATAAACAAACACCTTCTTAGACGATACCCAGATCGTGGACGAGCACCATGGGATCGGAAGCACCCAGGTATCCCAATAAGGGCCCAACTCCGGACCCTCACAGGGCACGACCCCAGAAGACGGGACTAGGCAACCACCAGACCGGGGCAATGAAGGAGGGGGAACAGCAGGGGATGCAGGCGCGGAAGCGACCCCACCACAAGGCACAGGAGCCGAGGCCCCCGGCGCACATCTTTCCGCAACATCACGACGAGGTCCCGGTCATCAGGGACACCCCCCCACTGCGGGGATCCAACAGCAGGTGACACAGGAAGGGGGACACAGGTAGCAACTTTTGAGCCCCGCACAGCACCATCATCCACGTCGGGGGACGCCAGCTGAGCACCATACTCCCCCACCTCCACCCAAGACACACCACGAAGGGGAGACACACTCCGAGCCCGCCGCGAACGGTTCGAGACAGGTCGCACCACACCACGCCCAGCAGGCCCCTCCGCAGGCACGGTCACCATCGTTACATCCACACAGGCCACACCAGCACCGTCCGAAGAGTCCACAGAGGCCACATCACCCACACTGTCCACATCATCCAGGGAAACAGCCTCAGAACACCGACGTGCACGCTTCTGCAAAGGGATGTAAAGAGCAGAACTACAGTCGTTAACACACACAGGCACGGCAGGCACCTCACCTTGCCGAAGCACCCCCTCCAAAACAGCAGAACCCGCGTCCCCGGGAGCCGTTACCACATCCACAGGCGGGGGTGGGACATGAACCTCCACCGGGACATCCTGCACTACACGCAGCGCAGGCGACGCCCCGTCACCCTCACACACCGGCTCAACAACCCCAGGGGCCACAGCAGTCACCTGACGTGTCGCACGGGCCAGAGAACTCGCCCCAACAGGCGGAGCAGCATGCAGACAGGCAGTCAGGCGCCTCAGGCACAGCACCCACACCGTCCGAACGCAACAGGGGCGGAAAATCCTCCGCACGAAGAACATGCACCCGATCAGTTGCTCCCACGCGGCTTCGGTGGCCCTCAGCTGCTCTTACTCTCACGTGGAAGGCACAGAACGCTAAATAATGAGTGACAAGCAAGAAAATGACTTTGGAGGAAAGCCAACATTTTTTTTTTATATCCAGGCCAAAGAGCTTTCAAAAGGTTGAATATTGTGTATAGAGATGGCTGAAAGACCCACTTGCATACCTGAATCACACATGCAATTACACCCCACAACAAAGACAGCTACGATAGGTAACAATCCTGCAACAATCAGTACTGGTCAGAACAAAACCGACATGCCCACACAATGGACCTGCCTGAAAAATCTTCAAATTATCCCAAATAGAGTAACCTCGTTCACCTTTGCCAACATACAAGGTCTGAAAACCAAAGCAAAATCAAAGTCCTGTTCAGAAGTTGCCTCCTCACGAGTCAAATTCAGTATTTGGACTTTTCACAGAAACCCATGCAAGAGAACTGACAGCGAGATCTTGATACTAGAATATTATCTATATAGATGTGATAGGGTAAATTAATAGGCTATTAATTTACCACCTATTACCAATAGGTGACTACCACCTATGATAAATAGGTGGTAGTTAACTCTGCTGGGAGTAAAAAAGTAAACTAACTTGGATATTATTGTAATATAAAAACCGCTAGATGCAACGGCTGAGGAATTCACAAATCAGATAAACAAGAGAACAGTCTTGATAATCTGGCAAACCCAATACCTGATATCTTCCTAGGTGACTTTAACCTGCCCACTCTAAGATGGAGAATAGCAAACAGGAATATTATACCAGTAAATCTTTCTGGACATAACCAACTCAGATTAGAGAACTAGTAAGATTCTGTGACAAATTTTCACTCAACCAGCAGATAAGAGTCAACCAGGAACGAAAATATTCTAGATCTGAACTTAAGAAGACAATCAGGGACATTACAATCGCATACCACATACTTAGATCACAAGCTCATTGAAGTGCAAACTAACAGCAATACTTGTAAAAGGCTTAAAACAATGATCAAGTAAGAGGGGTTATTCAATAAATTAAATTTTAATAAAAGGATAGACTGGGAAAAAGATATACAGGGAATTAAAAAAAATCCATTGAATGTTTGTAAGTAATAATAATCCCACACAAGGCATAGAACAAGAATATGAAGTCTGTCTAAAACTAGTTCCTTTGTTGAAAGTCAGAAAGAGGACCAATGTAGAAGGAAAACGTTGAAAGAACATGCAGACGGCACTAGGAAAGAAAAAAAAAATATACCAGAACTGCTAAGGAGACATGACCACCCCAACAAAAAATAATTTAAACTGAGTTTGAAGAAATCTAGCAAAGACTGAAGCAATCAGATTGAAGAAATGCAATTAGAACATAAAAATGGCATTCAAGAGAAAATCAAAATATTCCTTCACACATGTGAAAAAAAGCAAAAACCACTGTCAGTATTGGACCTATTCTTACAAATGAAGGTTCATACAGAGGATGACAAAGAAATTACTGAAATCCTAAAAAACAAAACACAGGAGGAGGGCATGTTTAGCATCCCAATATGAAAGTGGAAGATCCGGACAATTTCGTTATGCGTGATATCCAAACTACTGATAATATAACTGATATGAACAAAAATGCTGCCGATTTTTGAGAAATTGACAATATGCCCATGCACTCAATATTTATAAAGAAATGCGAAGTGCCGGTAGCATAGTGTGGAGAAAGAGCTTGAACATAGGGGAGATACCAGATTCGCTTATATTAATAGATTTCAAAGATTTTGCTCCTCTTTACACGGGAAGGAGCAAAGCAATGACTAAGAATTATAGACCAGTCGCACTAACGTCCCACATAATAAAAGTATTTGATAGAGGGATCAGGAGGCAGGTTTCCAGTTTCATGGAGACCAATCATCTCCACAACCCAGGTCAACATGGATTTAAAGTGTGAAGATCATGCCTCTCGCAGCTACTTGACCACTACGACAAAATCACTGAGGCATTAGAAGAAAAACAGAATGCAGATGTGGTATACGCTGATTCATAAAAGAATTTGATATATATATGACTGTGGATATTAAAATTTCTGGGGAACAGAACACAGAGCAACAGTCAACCAAATAAATTAGAGTTCAAGCTCAGTTAAAAGCTCTACCTCAGAGTATAGTCCTTGTAGCACTTTTGTACTTATTCTCTTATCAGATATAGACTAGTCTTAGCTTCGTATCATAATCTACAGATGACAAAAATCAGCATGAAAATTAATTTTGTTGAAGACATTGATAAACTACAAACAGATATTAAGTTTTCGACTGGGCGGTAGAAAATAACATGGTTATCAATGATAAATTCCAGGTACTCTGGTACGGTAAAAATGAGGACATTAAACAAAATACAGGATATAAAACAATCAATTCGGCCCATAGTAGGGAAGCATAATGTAAATGATCTAGGAATAATAATGACTGACGACCTAACGTTAAGGGAGCATAACCCAGCAAATTTAGCATCAGCCACAAAAATGATAGGATGAATTATGAGAAACTATGTCAGGGATCCCATCACAATGGTTGTACTATTCACATCACTTCTGCTGTCCCGTCTTTAGTACTGTTCGATACTCGCTTCCTCCTTCAGAGCAGGAGAGATTGCTGAAATAGAGGTAATACAGAAAGCATATACGGCATACAGAGACATGATAAAGCACCTAAATTATTGGGATCGTCTCAAAGAGCTCCAAATGTTCTCCCTAGAAAGGAGACGAGTAAGGTATCAAATAATATACATATCGAAAATATTGGAAGGCCAGGTCCCAAATCTACGAAGTAAAATAGCAATATACTGGAGTGAAAGAAATGAAAGGAAATTCAGAATAGAATCGTTGAAGAGTATTCCCATAGGCACAATCAGAACATTATATAAACGTCAGAGGTTCACGGTTGTTCAACATACTCCCAGCGAGCATAAGAATTATTGACATAACAAAAGTGGACATCTTCCAGAGAAAACATGATAGTTTTCTTCAAGAAGTGCAGGACCAACCACGCTGTGGTGGATATGTGGGCCTGCAGACCGCTCCAAGCAACAGCCTTCTGGACCAAGCGCTCCTTGGTCCAGGGGAGCAAAAGAACTTCCAGAAAGCCATCCAGGTGCAGTACAAAATTTGTAATATAAATAAAAGCTCAGGATTATGTAAATATGCTCTAGTCAAATGCAGTCGTGTGTCATTGTTTGGTTAGTAATTATTCTTGGAATAATGGCACACACAATGGCCCTGTGTGCACTGCCTGGAGATTAGGGCAGATATTGACAGGCTAATGAAGCAGGTGAGACAATATGGAGGGCAACAAGGTGTCTCGCAAGGATCCAAAGGGGAAGCTCCATCGAGATAATTGACCCACCACTCGCCAGCCGAGTTAAGACGGCAAAGGACGTCAAAGAAATCAAGAACACTGGTTAAAACATAGAACCACTTGAGTTGAATGGGATAAAACCATGTGCGGTAACTAAGCAGACAAGCTGAGCATCACAACAAAAGTCTGGACATGTGTTGGGGGCTTGGCACATGCGCTGGATAGGCAAAACCTTCTGCTCCATAAATACAAGCGTTTGGGTATGTTCTCCGCGGGCAAGGGGTAAAGTTAGTAAGAAATAGTGTGATGCAATATGATCAAGCCCACCGTCTGTATCTCGGTAAACAATATTCACCAAGCCAGATGCACAGGGGTATTTAAATAGTGTAACAATGACTTAAAGGTATTGAACGAGTAATGCAACTCCATTAATGAATAACTGGAAAGCTTACATTAGCAAGAAGACCATGTATGCTAGTTACACAATATACTTTTTATGGTAGGCGTGGGACAGCTCTTGCAGACAGAGTTAAGTGCGTAGGACTGTTGTAGGCACCACAGTAATAGTGATATGGTTATGGCCATTGGAAGCTGCGGCTGCTGTTGTAGCCGCTTCAACGTGAATTAGTTCGATGTACTGTCAACCTGTCCTCTTACAAATTACGGCTGAATTTGGCCATTGGTCCGTATAGCGAAAATGGACGCAATTTGAAAATAAAAAAAATTGAAAATAAATTTAGGATTTTATTCCAAAACAGTAAGTTAAGTGTCTTCTGGTAGGTTAGGTGGAAAGGAAATTCTCCTAACGTTTAAAAACGTCATGAAAAACGTTAATTGAAAGTGTCTCTCCTAACCTAACAGACTAAGCCATTGGACCCAAACGTATGTCTAGTCCGTTTATTGCCAAGGGTGCCCAGTTTAATCAAGTGGGAAATGTTATATTGTTAATTATCGTCAGTATTTTAAATAATTAAATTAGAAAACCCGATGGCCTTTAATTACTTTCCATATATTCTCAAGCGATTTTCCATTACAAACCTATTGCTATGCTTCAAGGGTCTAGGTGGAGAAAAATAAATTGGATGAAGTTAATTTCATGAGGCTAATGATATACAGTAGGGTAAATATTGTATTCAGGATGAATATGGGTTTTAATGTTTACGACAGTACACAAAAAATGAAACTACTAACAAACGCCAATGTATGAAGAAAACACGGAACAATTAACAAAATTATTTATACCAATTACTTTACACTAATATATTTCAGTCAAGGATGGGCAGTGGCAATGCGTCAAGAGTATTAAATGCAGTGTGAAAGTGGGACTGAAAACTGAGCTCCGCAAACGGTTTGGAGAGAATTAAATGGAAAATGATCTACCTAATGATAGGAGTTACACATAATCCACCAAACATTTAGAGAAAAGAACAGCTTTTATGGGAATTATTATCTAGAGCTTTTAGGTCTAAATGAACATTGTGACTAATTGTAAAACAAACTTTAATTTCCTGTACGGCAAATATATTTTAAATGACTTTCATTAAACAAAATAATATTGTTCCAACACAGTAAGATAATACAAACCTGTGTAACAGGGAGACACTGATAAGCAGCATCTTAAATGGGAGTGAGTGAGGGAACAGTGATCATGAGGAAATTTCATTAAACTAGACACGGAGAAGTTATTTGAGAGAAACTTATGGTGCCAGACTTTTCTCACATCTGATTCATATATTTAGAGGTACTTTGTGAATTATAAATTTGGCAGACCTGAACATGGGAGTCTGGCAGTTCTTGGGCCTTGTCTTGTTCACATCATAATCAAGTTACCACGCCAGTAATGTTTGTTACAAATAAAGCCCAGGAATGTGGTACACTCTAGATTATTTCAAATAGTAGTGACCCAAAATGGATAACCCTGTCACTAAAAAACATAATTAGAAAACAGGATGCTTAATACAAACGAATTAAGACAAAATATTTAAGAAAAAAAAGTATGTATTACCGGGCATGCAAAGAAAGCCTTCAGTGTTTTGCCAGATGAAACAGAGTACAGACAACACCTGGCTATGAAAAAATATGTCAAATAACTGGTAAGAACAATTCCTAATTTAAATTACAAAATTAGGTAAAGTGCCAAAGAACTTTATGAATATAGAAGAACAAATCCACGTAGAATGTGCAGATGGCATCCTGATAAGTTTAATAATTTCCTTTCTGGTAACCACTAAGGGGCATTAGATTGGTTTTGGAAAAGTTGTTCAATGTCAACCAATATTTTTTTACTAGTTGTATATGAAAATGGCTGCAATTGGTCCAAGTTTCAGTACTGCAGTGTAAATAGAGAGGGAGAATTTTGTTTTTTTTCAACGAATTTTATACATTTTCAAGTCTGAATAAATATACACACCTTTCAGATATAATCATTGACACTTTTCTGACACATTAGCATATAATAAAGGATCTGTTGATAGATAATTTCCAAAAATCTTTAGTTTTCCTAATACAAATTTTCAAATTTCCCCCCCAAAATTATGCAAATATGTCTTGTTTATTGCTATTATAAAATCAAAAAATGAACTTAGAAAAGAAAGCTATCAACAAAATTTAGAGACATGCACTCTACATATACGGTGTAAGTTTCATGTAAATTGAATAAAAAATGAAAAAGTTATTTGAACGTTTATGTTACTTGAAAATAAATACGAAAATAATAAAGTCTAAGGTGCTGCCATCTATGGCTGAGGTTGACATCAACCACTTTTCTCCAAAATTGGCACCCTTAGATAGGCTTATGTGTAATCAGGTGTATAAGTTTCATGCAAATCGTCCGATACAAAAAACAAAAAAAAAAAAAAAAAAATTAATTTTTTTTCACATAAAACTAATTACAATATTTTTTAATGTATGCTATTGTGATAGCAAAGAGTCAAAGATATGATTTCAGTTAACACTTGTGTTTCATAATCGTTTGACCATTTTGGAATAATTCTGACACCTATTTCAATATTTTTTTTCTTCCTTCCTATGTATGCTACGATGCTGAGACTTGGGCCAGATGAAACTCTTTTCGTGTACAACTCTTCAAAAAAGTTGATTGAAATCGAACCAGTTTTCATTTAATTCATTTTTGGGGAAATCTGATTCTAATGCCCCCTAAACTAATATAATAGGATGCAATGGCGATCACAGGAGGAAGGGGGAAGCGGCAACAGCTACGAGGTCACCTGACCTTCAAGGCAGCCAGGATGTTCCCAAGGGACATCAGAGTCAGAGTTAGCAGGCATTTCAAATATAATGTTTATAAGGAAACCTTCAAACTGTTTAAAGTAAAAATAAACAAGGTTTCCTATAATCATCATAGAGTTAAGTGAGCAATATTTTCGAGCTTTTCATGCAGCCTTCCATTTTTTATGAAAAAATAGCTAAAAATATATAAATTTGGAATGTGGTTACAAACTTTTCTCTCTCTTTAGAGCAAGCTTTAATCAGGAACTTGCCCCCGTCTACAGCAGTGTGTGTTCGATCCCTAGTAATGATTCTGAGTGTGAACCTTTGACAAACTGGAAAATCTTTGAGTTCGCACTTTTCTCAACATTCTTGTGTAATTAGAATGGGCCCAACAATCTAGTGCATTGCAATTACATGCTAGTTTATATAATCATATTAATTAAAGCCAAAACTTATTAAGTGCAGGAGTTTTGTTGAACGAAATTTGATCAAGTCAGCCCTAATTAACCAATGTCGCATTATTTTTAATGTTAGCACTGACCTGTACAAACTTGACCATATTTATATATATTATAGTTTCAAATTGTAACTACCTACTTAGTGAAGAAGGCAGGCTCGTGATTCGTAGAGTGTCACCTGACTATAGTAAAGCGAGTAGCGACACAGGGTGGGTGGCAAAGGGGGGGGGGGGGTCAGTATCAATTTCTCTCTAAGTGCTTCACTCCCTCCACTCCAGCCCATCTCCACAACACACATGCACATCGCTCCCTCAGTTACTCATTTAGTACAGTGCACTTATGCCCCCCCAGGATATGACTCTCCTAACCATCCTTCTGAAATTATTAACGTCAGAAGGACATAGTGATCTCGTAGCAGGAGCAAGGAAAATTTCTGAAGATGACAGAAATAATGAACCAGAGGATAACCCTACTCACAATGAGCCACCATGGCAAATTGTAGGAAACTGAAAGGCAAATAAACGAAAAAGAACTGAAGAAACGCCCGAAGAAACCAATTTAGAAGCCAGCCAGAACCCAAGAGCAGCCCCAAAACCAATGCCAAGGACCATCATCAAAACCAAGAAACCAGTAGATGGTCCGACTTATGCTTACATTGCCGTACTGGAAAAAGGTTATCCAGGATCACATCTTAGAGCAAAGCCTGACATTGGAGGCAGATAACATATCCACAGATATTCCAGATATAATTACTAACCTCAGGAATACAGAAGACCTAGTTGAAATGAAACCAGAGGAAAAAATCATCAAGATAATAATGCAACATATCGCGGTTGAAGTTCATGCAAAGAGTCTTAGAATGCCCAAATGTCACAACGACGGAAAGGTGTAAGCACGACAATGTAGAAACAAGACAGGTCCTTCTAACAATAAATGGTCGTCGCATCAACACTGAATGCTGGGATCTATGGACAATTCATTCTAAGGCTGTACAATCCAGAACCCAGGCGCTGTTACAGATGTCAGCGTTTCGGCCACCATAAAGATGGCTGCAGAGGCCCGGAACGATGAGGAGTATGCAGCGAGCTCAACACTGACATATGCAAAAATCTGCATAAAGAAGGCAAACTATCGAAAGCAAAATGTCCAAACTGCGGGCACACACATCACGGTTGTAACAAACGATGTCCAGAAACGGGTAAAATGAATACAAGCTTTCGGATTTACCCAGCAACCCAAAGTCACAACTCCTAGACCACAATCGACCAGACTCAGTTAATAGCCAGTGGTACACTCCTCGGCAAGTCCGAATAAATTAAGATACAAATCAGCAACAGACTAAAGCACCAATTTCTTCTAGCCTGAGCAAGAACAGGGCCTCCAATAACTGGAGAAAACAGAGCACTACTCCACAAGGCAACAACAACCGAATAGATCAGAGTAGCAAAACGAACACCCCTGCTATTGCCTCCAAGACCTCCCAAGCACGAATGACGACCTCTACATCATCAAATGCCCCAGTAGCTGGATGTAGCAAAGACACTAGGACCCAACCAAGAAAAAAGAAAGGCAGCCAAAGGCGTATCAAGTGACTACTGTTCCAATGGTTATTGCCTCCCTGACAGACCTTCAGTATGATGCTTGCAAAGCATTCCAAGCACTGGAACAGACCAACCCACAATCAAGGAAGGAAATGTAAAAGTTCAAAAAACAATCTAGTGAACTTATTTCTTTCTCATTTATACAAGCCCTACCCAAAAAGATTGAAGTAAAAGTCGAAGGTGACAAAACTGAATTGTTTCAGCAACCATTGTCAGTCTCCACTCCAACCAAAACAAGCCGTCGGGGAAATCAGCACTTTAGAACCTACCATGGATTCAATGGATTCAACTCTAACAGAATAATGGACAATCTCAAGATCATACATTGGGCCTCCTTGAATATTGAAGGGTTCAAAAACAAAGCACAAACACTCAGAGCAGTGCTTCTCAAGAACAACATTGATATTGTTTTACTTCAGGAAACACTCACCAGGACTGAAAGAAATATCAATATCCCAGGATATTAAGGTTTCCACTTCCCAATTGCACAAGGTGGCATCAGAGGAACTTCAGTACTAGTAAGAAATAAATGCCACGGCAATCGCAGACTTGCCTAACTGTGGTGCGGACGTTGAAATTATGGTTGTTATTCTCGCTATGAGGAACTGAATGCTGTCCGTATTCAATGTATACAAGAACCACAGAGAACACGATATGGATATCTCTGAAATCTTTGAAATAGCAGTCATTACACTTACTATCATCTCGGGTGACTTCAACACTCAGAGAATTACTACCTGATTCACCAAGAACCGACGCCAACGGAAGACATATTGGATACCTTTTAGATGAAGTGCCTGAAATCAGTCTGCTTAACTCGATGGAACCAACCGACATTGGTGAGGGGAAGGTGGATCTCACGTCTGTCTCCACCAGTATTTATGAGTTGTCATTGGCCAGTTGACCATGTTCTGACTAGTGACAGCTTTGCTACAAAACAGTTATTAATATAGCATTACCACCCAGACATCCAGTTCCCGAGCCCGGATGGGACTTTATCAAAGCAGATTGGACGAAGATTCAGGAATCTCTCTAAACTTGGCACCAAAACTACACTCCTCCTGACAACACCGAAGAAATGAAAAACAAATTAGTAAATGCAATACATAGAGCAGCAAATCACGCCATCCCCAAGAGGAAAACAATTACCCAACAACATAAGGCCCATTGGTATTACTGTAATAGGATCAAAGAACTACATAACAGACTAAATTGTGCACGGAAGAATTTCAGAGGAGATAGAACCGAAACTAATCTAGGACTTCTTAGAGCTGTCCGAGAACATATGCACGAAGAAACAGCAAAAATTAAAGAAGAAAAATGGCTCGAGTGGTATGCCAAGCAAAATCAGTATACATCCTTAGGCGACATCTGGAGGCAGATCAACAAGGCCAAAGGAAAATCGCACCTGCTCCGCCACATCTTGTTCATCCAGAGCAAGGAGCAGTAAGGTTAGCAAATCTATTTGCTTCAGGAGCCGGTTCCACTCAACTTCAAGCAACTCTGACTCGCCAACAAAGACTTCAGGAAATAAGATAAAAAAAAAGATTGCGCGTTAACCTTACCTGACGAACTAGACCAACCTTTCAATCTGAAAGAACTCTGAAAAACTACAAAGAAAACTAAAAACACAGCTCCAGGTGAAGACAAAATAACTTACAACATGCTGGCCAAGCTAGGAGAAAAGGGTGAAGAAGCATTCTTGAATCTCATCAACAGAGTTTGGGTGACGTAAGCTCGACCACTCTTGGAACAGTGCAATTATAGTTCCCATTCCAAAATCTAAAGACCCAGGAAATTCAAGACCCATCTCATTAACAAGCTGTCTGGCCAAAATTGCGGAAAGAAGGCTCTTAATCGAACTGAATGGAAAGCCAATCCACTGCACCAAAATGTTTGCTTACAGAAAAGGTGTTGGAAACACAGAATGCCTCACATCCCTCCTGGATCAAATCAATGGATCAAAAAAGTGAAAGGATGACGTTTCGCTCCGTCCTGGACCACTCTCACAATCGACCTGAGAATGGTCCAGGACGGACCGAAACGTCGTCATCCTTTCGCCTTCTAGTGTGTGGTTTGGTCATTAATGACAAACCTGGAATCCTTATTTTTCTAGACCTAGAAAATCCCTTCGAGTTAGCCAATACTCCAGCTACACTGTGCTGCCTTGTGGATAAGGAAATCAAAGGACACGCTCTTGCAACATAGATTATGAGTATAATAATGATAATCACAATAAACACATGTTAATCCAAAAGGAGCTCTGCATGTAAATAATTCCAGATAATTAATAAAGGAATACAAAGGAATCTTAGCTTAATGACGATTCCTTTGTGTAAGTCACGACGCTTCCTCTAATTCCCTGGGCTCGGCTGGCTGACGAGTGGGATGGATTAACATGGGAGAAGGCGGCAGGGAGAATTCTTCTCACGTGCTGCAAAACAAATATTTACAGTAGCAACTAATTAAACTACTGAATCTCTATGTTCAAGAAATTAATATTAACAGGAGATAATGGGTAATGACCTGTGGTTTGGTGTTGGTATACGTCGTCACGGCAAATCACCCAGCTACTATTCTACACCCTATACGATGCATCAAATAAGGATAAGATACTTAGCTAATATGGGCACTGTATAAGTTTTAAGATTGCCGAAATTCGCGTCCCAGGCTCTGGCTTCACCTATCCTGGATAATGGCGCGCTTCTCTGGCCGGTCACGTGTAGTCAAGAACCAGATTAAAAAGGTTCCTTATATTACACCGACACCAGTTGAAGATATTGTCTGCAAGGTTGTTCACGCCTCACAGTGGCGACTTTCATCTGAGGATGGATAACGTTTACCCTGATGACTGGGTAATGGCGTCTCCTCGTGAGCACAATGCGGACAGGTCTGCTCGAGAGCTTCCTTCCACGTGTACTGGCGTGCCCTCCTTCCCCACGCCGCGTCTCGCGTTCATTAGACAAATTATTGTCATGAATATTAGTATTTCTCGCATTTGTGCTTGAAATGTTGGAGACAGGACGGGTTTATTATTTAGAAGAGGGAAATATTATTATTTGCCAGTTTAGTGATAGTAAACATATATGGGAGAGGAATTAATGTCTCTCCATGGCATTCACTTGTGACGTTAATTTTTATTACTAGATAACTGCTATGACTAACGCTCTATTCGGCTTTT